>CAUYRH010056287.1:0-25151 GCA_963574655.1 Perodicticus potto
CCCAATTCCCTGGAACTATTAAGAAATGAAGCACAAATATACTCTAAAACTCATAATGCATTGTCAATAGAATAATTTTAACTATAATTATAAGTTTTGCTTTTGATTCATGAAATTTTTATTAAAATGGATTTCTATACTAATAATCTCAACCTCTCAGTATTTCCAGCATTTGTAGCATTTTTCAGAGATATTTTAAAAAGACCATCTGAATAAATTTTGCATTTTTTAATTATTATGGATGCTTTATAATTATATATCTTCATTGGGTGCATGTGATGTTTTGAGGCAAGCATACAATATGAATAATCAAATCAGGATAATTGAGGTATCATTTACCTCAAGCATTAAATATTATTTTTGTGTTAGAAACATTTTAATTGAACTCATTTAGTAATTTTAGAGAATTCTCTAACATTGTTAATTATCGTCACTTTGTTGGGCTGTTATCTATTTTTTATTCTATCTAAACATCTAACTATATTTTGCATACATTAATCAGCCCCTGTTATCCTTACCTCCTTGCCACACTTTCCAACCTCATGTACCCATCATTCTATTTTGTCTCAAAGAGATTAATTGTATTGAATATTTAGCCACCACATATTAAATATTTTTTTAATTTTTAATTTTCAATTGGAGTCAAATATTTAATGACTTTTTTATTTGCATATATTTGATGTGTTTCATTGCATTGACACCAAAGAACATGCACTAATTACTTCTTAAAATTTTTTCAGTGACACTTAAAACATTTTTTCTTAATTTATTTTATTGAGTTATCCATATATATCCTTTTTATTTTTATCATTAATGTTATTAGTCGTGAAATTATAACTTTATATATTTTAAGTGTATAAACTTTATTTTTTTTCAGTTTTCCCAAAGTAAATCTGTACTAAATGCATATTAACTATCATGCCATTTTCTATTATTATGTAACTATTTTGGAAACAACTGAATAATAAAGAACTTTTATTCTGAAATATATATTTAAATTATAGAAACAAAATTAGAACATTCTTTGATAGACAAAGAGTAGTGCAATGTTTACAACTGAAATGAAGGTGAACATAAGACAAAGTGATTCAGATTAAAATATTTAAATAAGTTGTCATCAAAATATTTCAAAACAGTATTCATTTTAAGAAAAATATCCAAAGGCAAAGTAAAATATTTGACATGTGCTATCATGATGTTGTTGTGTCACCTACTAATTGTTACATTGATTTAAAAGGAGTTCACTTCTGAAGAAATTTCAAGACCATGACACACCTCACTGTCACAACTAGAATACCTCAGTTATTGTTATGTGTTACAGCAACAAGAAGAAAGCAATTTTATTTGGACGATATACTTGGTTGAATTCTGGATAAAACATAAACTTGTAGCACGATGTCACGCTGACAATCTCTTGAAATGTCATTCATGTAAAAATTCAAAGTTATGTATTTTTAAAGTATGTATCTAGAGGAATAAAAAGAGCAACATTGTAAAAAAAGTAGTTATATTGGAAATTAACCTTTAAATTATATTTTTAATGTAAAAGTGAAGTAAGTATGTACCCAGGGAAATTTCTAAAAATTCTAAAATTCAGGTTGTTTCAAAGCAGGACGGCAAGTTCTTCAGTAAATGTGTAAACTGTGCATTTATAATAAAAAATTAAGGCCAGAATATAATAAAAATCAGAATCAAATTATTGAAATGTCAAAATTGCATGATTTTTTAGATTCTCACTGTTATATAGTATATTTTTCAGTTCAATATCCAGTTCTAGGGAGATTTTACTTAGTCCTCGAGTTACTGCCCAATTCCCTGGACCTATTAAGAAATGAAGCACAAATATACTCTAAAACTCATAATGCATTGTCAATAGAATAATTTTAACTATAATTATAAGTATTGCTTTTGATTCATGAAATTTTTATTAAAATGGGTTTCTATACTAATAATCTCAACCTCTCAGTATTAAATCTAAATGTAATTCAAGTTTTGCAATAAATAATTATCAGGAATGTGTTACTTATGTGTTATTCATAAGCATGAATTTGCCAAATATGAGTTTATACATAATATGAATACTTCAAATGTTTCCACCATTACAAATTAAAGAGAAAATAATTCAGACCAATTTTGCCAATAAAGTTAAATTAATACAGTCATTGAATTTTTAAGGATATTATAAAGTGATTAATATGTAAAATGAGATAAATTATGTTAACATAAAAAGTATAGATGCAATGCATGCATACTATAGAATATTTATATAGCAATAGAACCACTGAGAAAGAAAGATAAATTATTTACAACACTATAAAGTTACAATGGCCTCAAATATATAATGAAAATATAATACTGTAATCAGTTATTGTGGAATTAAATGTCAGTAAAAACCATTAAATTGTAGCTTAATTTTCCTAGGTGATAATTCAAAACACAAATTACCATTTTGCATATTAAACTTACATAAATAACACTGTAGTTATTGGTCTGAAAATTAAATGTTACTACTAAATAGGTTTAATATTAAATTACCTCCCTATTATGACTGCACAAAACTAATCTTCTACCACACAATATACTCCACTTTCTAGGAGTCATAGAAACTGAAAACCAAAAGCTTCCTTTAAAGCCATTCTTGTTCATTTTACTTGTAAGGATCCACGATGACCACAAAATATATTAGATTATAACACATATTGTCACTTGTTCGTTTACAGTGATAACCTCATTTCTACTTTGTCTCTGTACTGAGCAAAGAAAAGGATTCAGTCATTATGGGGGTGCTTACTGAGACTTCTCCTGGGCTGTTTTTATACAACTTTTAGTCCTCATTTCTTCTCTAAAAGAGAAAACAATGGAGATAAATTCCTGTTACAATGAAATCTGCACAAGTCAGAGGAGAGTACCAGCTTGTGGCTTAATATACATCTTCTTATAATATTATTTCTTCATTTTTCCTATATGGATGGTTTTACGGCTTTATTTTTTTTTTCCTAGAAAAGTCTTAGTAGAGAACATTAGCTCAGGATACAGTCATCCACAGACAGCGGAGCATACAGTGAGCGCCCACGCAGAGAGATTACAAAGAATTGTGTCCTGTTTGTCTTGTTTGGGTCTATAACAAAATTCATGAGACCAAATAAATTATAAATAAAGGAATTTTACTTTCTCCCTGGAGCCTGGGAAGTTCAAGTGCAAAGTGCTGGCAGGTATGGTTGCCTGATGAGGGCTGCCCTCTTCCCAGATGACAACTTACTGGTGCATCCTTTGGAGGGAAGAAACACCTCCTTCTTCACAAAACATAAGTCAGAAAAGCAAGCAAGTGAAATGTTTAGTGAACCTCTTTTAGAAGAACCTTAATCTCATGCGTGAGGGAGGAGATCTCATGACCTAATTATCCATTAAATGTACCATTTCTTAATATATTATATTGACAACTGAGTTTCAACAACAGAATTTTGAAGCAGATACAAAGTATCAAATAAGAGTCTTTACAGATAAATCAGCTTTGAATTGTTTCTGGCAATATAACTGAATAGACAGAACAGGCAAGACCTAGTGGTTAAAAAAAAAAAAAACCTAGAGATTTATTTTAAATGGATAGCTGATGTCATAAATAAAGACCATATTAAGGTTCAATTAAAAGACATTAAAAACATAATCTTAGATGTGAGTGAATATGTCTATTTCTATGCTAATAATAGTAATACCTGCAGTTTTACACAGAAATTTGGTAGATGGGACCATGAGTGTAAATAAAAGAAAGGTGAATTTCAAATATAAACTACCAAAAGGCAAACATACTGCAAAGTCACTACAGAGAGATTAGAAAGACATCTTCTCTCCTTCAGTCCCCGGTGATTTGCAATCACCACGATATGGAAACAACCCAAGCGCTCATAAACCCAGGAATGGATTAATAAACTGTGGTATATGTGTGCCATGGAACACTATTCAGCCATAAAAAGATGGAGACTTTACATCTTTCATATTAACCTAAATGAAGTTGAAACACATTTTTGGTAAAGTATCTCAGGAATGGTAAAGCAAGTATTTCATGTACTCAATACTAATATGAAGCCAGATGATACTTTTGCACATATTTATACACAAGGAGATTGATCAAAACTGTTGAAATTATAATTATTTATTGTAAGACCAAATATTTGGAAATGACAAGAACATCAACAGGATAACTTCTATGGGATGCAACATTATACATCAAAAAATTATTAATTAGAATTACATTTTTCAACCTGAATAAATATTGAAAACATTAATATTGATTGAGGAATGGAAGGTATAATAGGATGCAAGCAGAGTTGGAATTCACTAACATTTTGATGTATGCAAACTATGTAGAGATATTAATAGATAAACAGATGATAGTAAATAGCCAGGAAAATGCATAGAAAAAAAGGGCATATATGGTAAGGACAAATCCAGGACACACAGAATAGCAGCTTGTATTACTAAGCTGCATGATCTAATTTATTTATTTATTTTTCCTAGCTAATGGAGTTTTATTTATTTATTTATTTATTTATTTTTATTAAATCATAACTTTGTACATTGATGCATTTATGGGGGTCATTGTACTGCTTTGATATACAATGTGAAATGCTTACATTAAACCAAGTAACTCATCCATCACAATTATACTCATTTCTTAATATTTTTGAAATGTACCATTGCATCATGCATATTAGGTGAGACCCCCCCCCCCAAAACCCTTACTCCTCCCATTTCCCCCCCTCCCCTCTCTCTCCTCTTCCCTTCTACTTTCTGGACTATAGTTATGTCTAGCCATTCATATAACTGTGTGATTATATATTGATTTCATAGTAGTATTGAGTACATTGGATGCTTATTCTTTCTATTCCTGAGATACTTCGCTAAGGAGAATATATTTCACCTCCATTCAGATAAGTGTAAAAGATGTGAAGTCTCCATCTTTTTTATGGCTGCATAGTATTCCATGGTGTACATGTTCATCCATTCATGGGTTGATGGGCACTTGGGCTGTTTCCATGTCTTGGCTATTATTAATTGGGCTGCAATAAACATTCTGGTACAAATGTCTTTATTACAAAATAATTTTTGATCATTTGGGTATATACCTATTAGAGGAACTGAAGGATCAAATGGTAGTTTGGAACTAAAAGGAACTACTTTTAGTTCTTTAAGTGTTCTCCAAACTTCTTTCCAAAAAAATGGTCATATTAGCTTGCATTCCCACCAGCAGTGTAGAAGTGTTCCCTTCTCTCTGCATCCACATCAACATCTGTAATTTTTGGATTTTGTGATGTGGGCTAATCTGACTGGAGTTATTTGATATATCAAAGTGGTTTTGATTTGCATTTCTCTGGTGATTAACGATGATGAGCATTTTTTCATGTGTTTGTAGGCCATGTGCCTGTCTTCATCAGAGAAGTTTCTGTTCAAGTCTCTCTTGCCCACATATAAATGGAGTCATTTATTCCTTTCTTATTTATTAGTTTGAGTTCTCTGTGGATTCTAGTTATCAGACCTTTGTCAGAAGCATAACTTTTAAAAATCTTCTTCCATTCTGAAGGTTGTCTGCTTTACTTACTGTGTTTTTGGCTGTGCAAAAGATTTTTAGTTTGATCAGATCCCAGTAATGGATTTTTGGTGTTGCTTTAATTGCCCGGGGAGTCCTCTTCATAAAATATTCTCCCAGGCCTATTTCTTCAAGTGTTTTCCCTGCACTCTCTTCTAGTATTTTTATGGTTTCATGTCTTAAGTTTAAATCTTTTATCAAGTGAGAATCAATTTTTGTTAATGGTGAAAGGTGTGGGTCCAGTTTCAGTCTTCTATAGGTCACCAGCCAGTTCACCCAGCACCATTTGTTAAATAGGGAGTCTTTCCCCCACTGAATATTTTTGAAAGGCTTGTCATAGATCAAATGACAATAAGCAGCTGGGTTCATCTCTTGATTCTCTATTCTGTCCCATAAATCTACCTCTCTGTTTTTGTACCACTGCCATGCTATTTTGATCACTATAGGTTTAACTGTAGCTTGAAGTCTGGTAACATGATACGTCCTGATTTGTTCTTATTTCTGAGGAATGTATTTGCTATTCGAGGTTTTTTCTGATTCCATATAAAACAAAGTACTATTTTTTCAAGTTCTTTAAAGTATGACAATGGTGCTTTAATCGGGATTGCATTAAATCTTTAGATTGCTTGGGTAGTATGAACATTTTAACAATGTTGAATCTTCTAAGCCATGAGCATAGTATGTTTTTCCATTTGTTAACATCTTCAGCTATTTCTTTTCTCAAGTTTCCTAATTCTCTCTTTAGAGATCTTTCACATCCTCTGTTAGGTAAATTCTAAAATATTTCATCTTCTTTGGCACTACTGTAAAAGAAATAGAGTCCTTGTCTATATTTTCAACTTGACTATTGTTGACATTTATAAAAGCTACTGATTTGTGAGTATTTATTTTGTATCCTGAGACACTGCTGTATTCCTTGATAACTTCTAAGAGTTTTGAAGTTGAGCCCCTGGGATTTTCCAGGTATAGGATCATATCATCAGCAAAGACTGAGAGTTTGATCTCGTCTGACACTATTTGATACCTTTGATCACCTTCTCTTGCCTGATTGAGGTGGCTAAGACTTCCATTACTATGTTGAATGGCAGTGGAGACAGTGGGTATCCTTGCCTCATTCCTTATCTGAGTGGAAATGTTTTCAATTTAACACCATTCAATATGAAATTGGTTGTGCATTTGCTGCAGATGGCCTCTATCAGTTTAAGCGACATGCCTTCTATGCCTATTTTCTTAACTATTAGGATCATGAAAGGATTCTGTATATTATCAAAGGCTTTTTCTCTGCATTGATTGAGAGAATCATGTGGTCTTTGTTTTTTATTTTATTTATGTGATGGTGAACCAACCCTGTAACCCTGGAATAAAACCAATTTGATCACAGTATATAATATTTTTGATGAGTTGTTGAATTCTGTTTACTAAGATCTTATTGAATATTTTTGCATCAATATCCATTAATGAGATTGATCTATAATTTTCTTTCTTTGTTGGATCCTTTCCTGAATTGGGGATCAGGGTGATATTTGATTCATAGAATGTGTTGGGAAGTATTCCTTCTTTTTCTATGCTTTGGAAAAGGTTGCATAAATAAGTACTAGCTCCTCTTGAAAGGTTTGGTAGAATTTGGATGTGAAGGCTTCTGTTCCTGGACTTTTCTTTTTGGGGAGATTTCATATTGTTGATGCTGTTTCAGTGATTGATATAGGTCTATTCAAGATTTCTAATCCTTTCTGGTTGAGTCTAGGAAGGTGGTGAGCTTCCAAGTATTGGTCCATTTCCATCATATTTTTGTATTTCTGGGAATAGAGATTTTTGTGGTAATCATTGAGGATTTTTTTTAATTTTTGAGGTGTCTTTTGTTATTTCTCCTTTATTGTTTCTGATAGAGAAAATTAGAGATTTTACTTTTCTGTTTCTGGTTAGGTTAGCCAAAGGTTTATCAATTTTATTAATCTTTTCAAAAAACCAACTTTTTGTTCTGTTGATTGTCTGAATGATTCTTCTTTTGTTCTGTTGATTGTCTGAATGATTCTTTTGTTTTCAATTTCATTTAATTGTGTCCTAATTTGGGTTATTTCTTTTCTTCTGTTGTGTTTGGGTTTGGAATGTTCTTCCTTTTCTAGTTGCTCGAGATGATCCATTAAGTTGTTGGCTTTCTTTCTCTTTTCTTGATGAAGGATTCCAATTCTATAAATTTCCTTCTTAGGACTGCCTTTGCAATATCCCACACGTCTTGATAATTTGTGTCCTCATTATCATTTTGTTCCAAACATTTGGCAGTTTCCTTCTTAATCTCATCTTTGACCCAGTTATGATTCAGCCTAATATTATTTAGTTTCCATGACTTTGTTTGAGTATGAAGATTCCTGCTGCAGTTGAGTTCAACTTTTATTCCATAGTGGCCTCAGAAGATACAAAAAATAATTTTTATTATTTTAAATTTTCTGAGGTTTACTTGTGTCCTAGGATATGATCTATTTTGAAGGATGACCTGTGGACTGATGAGAATAATGTATACTCAATTTTATTAGGTTGAAATAAAATTCTGTAGAGGTCTGTTAAGTACATTTGTTCTAGGGTCAGGTGTAAGTCTGATATTTCTTTGTTTAGTTTCTTCTTATAGGAGCTATCTTCTTCTACCTGTCAAAAAGGTGTTAAAAATCTCTAACTGTTACAGTGCTGGAAGATATAAAGTTGTTCATATACATTAGGGTTTGCTTTCTGAATTGAGAAGCATTATGGTAGGGTGTTACCATAATGTCAGTTCAATGTTAATTATTGAAATCTCTTCATGTTGGGTGTTTCCCTTGATAAGTATGTAGTGACCATCCTTATCTTTCTTTATCTTTGCTGGTTTAAAGCCAATTGTATCTGCAATTAAAATTCAACCCCTGCTGTTTTCTGGTTTCCATTTGTTTGTATTACAGAAGTCCATCTCTTCACCCTGAGTCTATTTTTATCCCTTAAGGTAAAGTGAGATTCTTGTATACAACAGATATCCGGTCAGAGTTTATGTATCCAGCCAGCTAACCTGTGCCTCTTTAGAGGACAATTTAAGTAATTTAAGTAATTCACATTAATTTAGAGAACTGATAAGCCTGGTTGTATTTTGGGTATCACAATTTTCAGATGTCCAGTGGACATTTTTAATCCTTTCACCACTGTGGAAGTTGGACTTTGTTCAAAATTTCTGGGTGAGTTTACTTTGAAGATAGAGCATTGTGCTGGTCATTGAGGAGGAAGGGTCTGAGAATATTCTGGAAAGCTGGTTTAGTTATGGCAAATTTCTTCAACATTTGTATGTCATTAAAGTATTTGATTTATCCATCACAAATGAAACTCAGTTTAGCTGGATACAGGATCCTGGACTAGAAATTGTTTTGTTTTAGGAGATTGAAGGTCAATGACCATCCTCTTCTGGCTTGAAATGTTTTGGCTGAGAGGTCTGCAGTCATTCTGATATTTCTCCCTTTGTAGGTGATTCTTTTCTTACATCTTGCTGCTTGCAGAATTTTATCCTTCAACTTAACTTTGGCAAAGGTAACCACAATGTGTCTAGGGGAGTTTTTATTTGGATTGAGTCTTCTGGGGGTCTGAAACTGTCTGCTATCTGAAGTTCTATATCTCTTGCAATGTTTAGGAAATTCTCCTCCAAAATCTCTTGAAGTAGAGCATCTGTACCTTTAAGACCATCCTCTTCTTCTCTGGGAATTCCTATAAGACAATTGTTTGATCTTTTGGAGTGATCCTGCAATTCTCTCAGGGAATGATCAGTTTTTGGCCTCCATTCTTCTGCCTCTTTGAGTTTTTGGGAACATTCAAAAGCTTTGTCTTCAGTTTCAGAGATCTTTTTTTCTGCTTGGTTAACTCTATTACTGAGGGATTCTAATGTATTTCAGAGTTCCTCAACTAACATTTTCATTTCCTTGAGCTCTGCTACCTCTTTTCTCATTATGCTCATATCTTAGGTGACTTGGGTTTTGAATTCATTAATTTCTGAAGAGAACTTTAGAATTACTCTTTGAAATTCACTTTTCATTTTTTCTTCTGCTCTGTTTCTCTTATTTGCCATCCATATAGTGAATTCAATTTCTTTCATTGCTTCCATTTGTCTATGCTGGCATCTTCAGTTGTATATCCTTTGTCATTTCTTGGGGGAGGGGTGTGGATCTACTTTGGTTATTCATGTTGCCAGAGTTCTTCTGTTTGGTCTGCACTATGTTTATTTTCCACCATTTGGTTATTAGAACTGGTAGGGTGAGATTGAATTGGGGTTCGCAGGTAATAGATATAGATCCTTACACAAGTGCTGGGATTTGTAATTGTGGTTTATCTCCTACAACCTCATAAAGGTCCCTGTCAGAGTTTTTGCTGGAGACTCTGAGGACTTACTTGGTGAGATAGCACAAGCTAGCTCTGTTTTGATATCAGCCACCCTCTACCCTATCCTAAGAAGTCACAGTATTAGGTTTAAATCTCAACTACAAAGAGCTACAAACAGCTGTGTTGCCCAGCCCCCACCCTTCGGATATTTTCTGGTATAGAACTTTGAAGGTAACTTCAGAATGTCCCCGAGTAGTCAGCCCCAGATGTGAGTTCCAATTAAATTGTCTTAGGCCGTGCAGACCCTGCTTGACAGAGAGGGATCCAAAGGTCTCCAACAGCACAATTGGAACAAGGGATCCACATCCCCACCTGCCAGACTCCATCCACACTCTTCTCTGCTTCTCTGTCCACTGGCCCAGTTGGAGCTAGGGGTTGCAACCCTGACCTCTGGTCTCAGTCCTCACCCAGCTAGCATCTGCTTGACAGACCAGTTGGAGTCAGAGTACCACACCCCACCTGCCAGTCTCAGTACACTGCCTGGCAAGACTCTGTTTGCAAACTCTGTTGGAATCAGAGCACTACGCCCTGCCTGCAGGTCTCAGTCCTCACCCAGTAAGCCTCAGCTCGCCAGTTCCCACTGGAGATAGGGGACCATGCCGTTGCCTTCAGGTCTTGGTTCACACCAAGTAAGGCACTGCTCAAGGGTTCTTTTGGGGTCAGGGGACCATGTCCTTGCCCTCAGGTCTCAGTCTACACCTGGCAAGCCTCTGCTCACAGGCTCAGCGGGGGCCGAGGACCAGTCCTGTCTGCAGAACTCGGTCCACAGTTGGCAACCACTCTCCTGCTGTGGGTGCTGTCAGAGCCAGGGGTTCTGCACCCCATCCTGCCAGACATAGCCTGAACCAGGGGTTAACACCACCACTGACTGGGCATAGTCATAACCAGGGGACTATTCCTCCTCCCACTGAGTGTCCCTTTCTTCCCACACCCTCTTTCTTCCCTGTTAGTCATAGATTCTGTGCTGATGGTTGACAGTCCACACTATGCCCAGATCTCTCCGGAAAAGACTAAACACTCTGGGCTCTGCAAGGGCAGAACTTCAGATCACTATGTGAGGTGGGAAGGGTGGAATGGGAGTTTGGAATTGTGGGGGAAAATATCTGTTCAATTTTATGCCGGGTGGGGTGGTGTCTAGGTTCACATTGGGACCTCCCTGGAGAAAGAGACCTGGTGTTTAGAAGCTCTTTCCAGTGAGGTAAAATGAAAGCTCTTTTGTGCCCTGCTCAACTCGCAGATAGCCTGCAGTAGGCCTCCTGCTGGGGGAGGGGTCTCCTATCCCCTAGTCAACAGGCTATGTACCTTTAATTTGTTTTCTTGAATGTTCTCCCTTGGAGATATAGCTTGCCGGACTTCTTTCTTGACTCAGTGCCTGACCTTTCGCTTCATAGAGTCTGATTCCATCTAGTTTTTCTTCCTCTGATCAGGACCCTCTGTGGAGGATTGCTACCAGTAGGCCATCTTCCCAGAATTCCCACACAACCTAATTCAATCATATGATTGAATTTTACTACTGAATGGCATTCAGAAGTTAATAAGAAATTTTTAAAAGTAAAATATTTTGGAGAGGGTTTCAGAAGGATATTTCACTCAATTTTTAATGTTTGATCTATCGGTTGAGGTATGAGTATTTGTTATTTTATTCCTAATAAGTATTTTTAAATAAAGTTTTTATTATAAAAAATTATAATTTAAAACTTTTTATTTAAAAGTAAAGTGAAGATATAACTAAGATGTTGACTGTATAGGATACAGGAAAAAAAAAAAGAAGGATGCCGAAACAGGTGGCACTTCTTTCCTAATGTCTACTGAAATCCATAAGCTGTGAACAGTAGATGACAAACACAGCCTTTTTTGCTTAAATATTCCATGTATATATTTACATAAACACAAAGAATACAAACAAATTTGAAGTATTGCATGTTCACATAATATTTTAAAATAACAGGAAACATCATTCAAGGTTCCAATATGAGGAAAATGATAAAGAAAAATTCAGAAAATTTTAATAAAGGTAATACATTTAAGATGTGAGCAGGTGTAGGTGAAGCTAATATTACCCTTAAACTGAGGAAAGTAGTAGGAGTAGTAGTGTTTCCCAGAAACCAAAAACAAATAAACAAATAACTTTTAAAGAAGGGATCCTGGAGAGAGAAGCAATAATCTCTGATTGAAAATCAAAGGCAGCAGATGTTGAAAAGAATGAAAAAACAATCAGTTTAAACCACAGTTTATATAATTTCCTGTTCTTGGATTTTAGGTTAGTGATCATAGCTGCCTGTTGCAGCCACCTAGTCCCTGTTGTATGTGCCCTCTACCAGCACCGAGCAGGTGCTTTGTTTGGTCCTGGAGAAGTGACCCAGAATTCATTATTGCATGGCATGAAGGTTTTGTAGTCTTATTTTAATAGTGTTGCCACAATTTTCAATTGACCAGAATTATTTAGCAAAATACTCCCAGCCAAACCTCTGGAGTCCTACTTTAATTATCCTTATTTAAACTACGCAGCAGCAACTCAGTTTCCCTCTGATAATCCAGATCAGTCACATCCTCCAATAAAATCAACCCTTTGCCTGTTGATTCAGCGATATTAGTTATCTAAAGTGACTTACTGACTTAGCTTCCAATTTACAGAAATTGCGACCATCTCTTCTATGGAAGCATTTCTCCGCTGGGAACTAAAATAACAAATGCAGCAGAGCCCAAGATAGTGAGGAGCAGGAAAAAAAGTGCATCCTGTGAGATTTTGCATGGTATCTCACTATCTTGATTTCTAACACTATGTATCTTGACTGTAAGAAAGATTGCACAGTTGTTTACCCAGGACTTAGAGAATATGCTGCAGCCCATAAGACTGTGGTTTCTCAGTTTATTATTTTCCAGTTAATGCCATAAAGGAGCCTGTGGTGAGTTTCTTGAGGATGGCTAGTGAATTCTCTGGTAGTGAATCTCTTGCTATGCTTTGATAAAAAACATGCCCCTTAACCAGATAATATTGTACAGGATAGTGTGGAAAAGGAGAAGGATTCAGGAGGCTCACTGATGCCTAATTACTGACAGCGTCTACCGCCTCATTCGCTCACTGCATTCATTTGTAATCAAACGCCTTCCTATTCACTGATTGTTCTGGGAAGTCCATCTGCATATATTTCATCCTTGTCACCAAATTTCCAATACAATAACTTTTCAATACAAGTTTCCAGCAGGTTTTTACATACCACGAAGATTCATGTGTTAACTCTTGGCTGCATTTCTTACTCCTTTTTTTTTTTTTTTTTTTATTGAATCATAGCTGAGTATATTAGTGCAATCAAGGGGTACATTGTGCTGGTTTCATATACAATCTGAAACATTTTCATCAAACTGTTTGACATAGCCATCATGTCATTTTCTTAGTTATTGATGGAAGACATTTCTATTCTGCATTTAGTAAGTTTAGCCTGAATCTGTCTAAGATGCACCATAGGTGTAGCCCCACCATTTACCCTCCCTCCACCCATCCTCCCCCCTCCCTTGCTACTTTCCCCATATTCTTATGCTATAATTGGGTTATAGCCTTCATATGAAAGCTATAAATTAGCTTCATAGTAGGGCTGAGTACATTGGATATTTTTTCTTCTATTCTTGAGATACTTTGCTAAGAAGAATATGTTCCAGCTCCATCCATGTAAACATGAAAGAGGCAAAGTCTCCATCTTTCTTTAAGGCTGCATAGTATTCCATGGTATACATGTACCACAATAAAATTATATTTTTTAAAAATTTGTTTAAAAATAATAATTGTAATAATATATTTATTCAATAATTACTCTAGGCAAGATGATATTCTCAGTGTATTTTTTTTCCTACTATTATTTTGGCTAAAATCCATAATATGAGGCTTTCTCCCTTAACAAATTTTCGTGTGCTAAACACAAGATTGTTGTCTATAGGCACACGTTAAACTGCAGGTCTTTAAAACTTATTAATCTTTAATAACAGACACGTTATATCTACTGAACAATGACTCCCCATTTCTCCTTCCCCCAGGCTCTGGCAACCACCATTCTAATGTCAGTTTCTAGAGTTTAGCTATTCGCAATACCTCAAACAAGCAGAATCAAAAATCACAAAGACAGTCAGAAAGAGAGGAAAAGAGACACAAAACTACAAAACACACATAAAATAGTAATTATTAATAATTCCTGTAAATATAAATGGATTAAATTCTCCAGAATAGCCAAGTGGATAAAGAAATATGTCTTAATAGCAAGCTATCTACAAGAGACTACTCACTTCAGAATCAAAGAAGCACATAGGCTGAAAGGTAAGGTCTGAAAAAAAAAATATTCCATGCAAATGACAACCAGAAGAGAACAAGATTAGTTCTAATTTCATTGTGAAAAATAGACCTCTAGTCAAAAACTGCCACAGTACAAAAAGAAGGTCGTTACATTACAATAAGAGGAATAATTCATCAGGAAGATTCACCAACTATAAATGTATATGTACCCAACATCACAGCACCTCCATATATAAAGCAAACACGGTCAGACCAAAGTAAGAAATAGGAGAAGTAAAATAATAGAAGGAGACTTCGGCATCTGACTTTCAACACTGAATACAACATTCAAAGAAATCACAAAGAACAAAGCAGACCTGAACAACACCGTAGACCAAATGCATTTAACGGGCGTGTACAGAGCATTACGCCCCACAGGAGCAGAATTGCATTCTTCACAAGCACTCAGGACATTTTTCAGAGTAGATTACATATAAGTTCACAGAACAAGCCTGAAAATTAAGTATTTTTTTCCAACAAAAATGAATTGAAACCAGAAATTAATAGCATAAAGAACACTGAAAAATTTACGAATGTCTGCAAATTAACATACTCTTTAAAAAATCAAAAAGTAAGTTAAAAAAATCTTGAACGAAACTGCACATGCACCCCCATACATTTGTACAAATAAAAATACCTTGAAACAAATCAAAAGAAAACTTATGGGATGAAATAAAGGTAAAAAGGGAAATTTACAGCACGAAATGTCTACCTTAAAAAAAGCAAACCTCTTTAACTCATTCTAATTACAAACAGTGGATTAGGTAACAAATACAAAATGAAAGGGAAATCACTTATGCAGGTTACAGGGATCATGGAAAAGTTAAATGACAAAATTCTAGGAACCTAATTCCCCTGAAAAAGACCACATATTTGGAGCAGAAACGTGTCCCTGGGAAAGAGGAACCAGTGCTTGAGTAATAAGAGAATTTCGGTAATAGTGAGCCAAATGATGAGAAAAATGGAAAATCAAATCATATTTAGGATAGCTATTTTAATATATGTTACGTATTTTGTTGTTGTTCTTACATATTTGGTGATTAAAAATAATTTTTAAGCATTGTTAGAGAAAGACATCAAGGCCAAGAATTGAATTTACCCATGAACTATTTGGAAATGTTGATATTTACAAACACTGACAGTTGTAGATCATATCTAATACAACTACACCATCGAGAATAGATGTTAAGAATGATCTGATATATACTAGTTTATTAGAATCCTTCATAAAGTTTCAAGAAAAAGATAAAATACCTGGAGAGATAGAAGGCACATTTTTGACACATGAGGTAAAATTTATTGAATAGTTATGGCATCCGTGAGAGGATGAGTAGACGAATGGACATTGGTCAGACCACACCATGACAATAAAACTATGACCCTAAATCTGCAGCAATTTGTTTAGAAATTCACATCACAACTTGGCAGCAATCCGTCTAGAATAATAGGACTGCTGGCTTCCTTATTTCTTGACCTGGTTGTAAGTCAGGACTGACCAGAGAAAGCCAGACGTACTCTTAACCTAATACAAGATGCCCAGCTTCTAGATGCCCACCTCCAGTTTCCCCTTGCCAGCAAGCTCCAATCAGAATACACCCATAACCCATTTATTTATTGATTTATTGGTTGGTTCAGTCTGAGACTTCTCCACTCACCGGCCTCTTCCATTCTCGACCAGTCATGACAGTGGTACTTACCTTTCTCTTATCGCAGCTCTGAATGAAAATCCTCTGCTTGTTCTCTTCATTTATTTCCATATTTATGATCAACCATTTCCTCTAGTAGCTTAGCTTTAAAAACTATTATAGTAGTAGGATTTGGGCATAGATATTATGAAAACCAGTTAACTTAATAAAATTAAATCAATTGTTTCCACATAGTAATTTAATAACTACCGCAAGGAATTACAGGCATTCGCCAGAGATCATATTTCTGGTCGAATCATAAACATTTTAATTATTCCACTGTATGTTTAGACAATCCTGTCGTTTAGTTTTGAAGTTGATTTTGAAGAAGAGGTTTTTTCCGTAGTTATTTAAATGGTTTTGAATTAACCTGTGCTTTGTCATGCATAAGTACCAAATATAATGAACCCTGTCATGCAAAACATTTAGAAAATAGACAATTATATACGATGTGTTTTTGTCAAGAAGATATCCTACTTTCCCTATACTGCATGTAATTTAATTCATCTTTGATGATTGAAAAGGCATTTCTAAATCATGCATTCTTTCAGGATTCATGCCAAAAATGTTTTGACTACCATTTCCAATAGTTGCATACAAGTATAACAAACATAGAAACTGTACAGAAATACCTGATACAGAAAGGGAATGCATGCTTTTTGTGAAGCCATAGCTAAGTTACCCGGCAATTAGAAGTCAATATCCAAAGAAGGCACAACAGTGTTTTAAGCATCACTAAAGGTCACTCAATAGTGATGTATCGAAACCATTTCAGGTTAAAAATACCTCTGTCAGCTTCTCAGCATGTGTACGAAGACCAACTAGGAGTACAAAACCAGATTAACCAATGCTCATGCCCGATGACAGTATCACCCTGAGAGCCACTATCATAATTACATAGCTATTATAGCTTCTCAGTGTATAAAAGGACAAGCAAATTGTTAGTAGGATGTGATAAATGAGTGCTTCTTTTGCAGTTTACTTTATGAGAAACAATATATATTTTGCCTATCTTAACATAAGGAATATTTCATTTGTAGGAAACATAATTGAATTATTTTGACACGTACTAGAGTTTACTTCTCCTTTTCACTTAAGATGTAAAATGAAATGACATAGTGGAAAACCTTGTATTTAAACAGTGTCAAATGCAAAAAGGAAAAGCAGAGCATAAGTTTTTACATCACTGAACCACAAAATACAGGTGCCCTCCCTCTTAGGCAATTGCTAGACTTCAGGCAGGCATTACATAAAAACAAATTTTGCTCCTTAAATCTCAATGTTTCTCCACTGTAAGAAACACTTTCAAACCAGCAGAGAAGCAGCCCTTTCAAGCTGAATTCCGAATGACATAAACATGAGATTACATTCAGGGACATTCATTTTATACTACAATATATTGTTTTAAACATAAGCTCTCCATGAGAAAACACACATATTGTATAACTCTCATTAAAACGCCGTTGCGTATATAAACAAGAGTCGGAAGCGACATTCTCACAGGATTTGATAATGGAGAAAGGAAGAAAGGGCATGGGTCAAATATGTGAGATGGGATTTTATGGTTTAGCAGGGAGATTAAAATTTACTCTATATGTAAATGTGCTGATTGAAATAATAAAGTTTTACTGTCGAATAAATATAGCTTAGTAGCGCTAAGCAAATAAATGTGAAAAAGTGTAACTATGAAATCTCTCTTTTCCATAAAACCCATTAACAACAGGAGATTTATCATGCGATATTTTCTAAAAGCAGCACATTTGCACAGTGTGGGCTCTAGAGGTTGCCTGAATCCCGTTTCCTTTTTCTCTTTCTAGGCACATCACAGCCTCCTCGATTTCTGGCCAAAGAGATGTAAGCAAATATAGCATTTTCCACTTCATGTGGGGTCTTAAAAATGCTCTGTGACCCTCCAGTTGTGTTCTCAGGCCATAGTGAGCCCGTGGACTCTGTGCTGAGATGATGGGTCAGAGGACAGAAGCCCCCTCAGCGGCTTCTGAGGAGCACGCACCAGGTGAGAGAAATAAAACCTTTTTGTTTAGCCACTGAAAAATTAGAATTATTATGTTACTGCCACATAGACTCATTTATCCTAAAATTAGATCATTAAAACCTTTACTTTGCATACTTGCTACTTTCTCCAAATAGTAAGGTGTTTCATATCCTCATGTTATTTTAACATGTAATATTCATATTAAGTTATAGTTAGATGAAACTCTGAAAATAGGAAATTCAATTTTTTGAAAATAGGAAATTCCTTTTCTAAACTCTGAAAATAGGAAATTCATTTTCTAAATTCATTTATGTATCAAAATCTACCTCTCTACCTAGGAAGACTGATGGTTTAATGAAGTAAAACTGTATTTTGCTAAATTATCATCTAGAGATTCTTGTGGCAAAATATTCAAGGATAATTTGCATGGAAAAATTTAAGAAATTGTCCATAATGTGATGGGAAAAAAATGACCAAAATAATTCCTTTATATTTAAAAAATCCTCATTTTCAGTCTCTGTGAACACACAATAATTGACTTTAAAAATTAAAACACGAAGGCCAGGTATGGTGGCTCACAGCTCACACCTATATCTGATCACTCTGGGAGGCCCAGGTGGGAGGATCTTGAGCTCAGGAGTTTAAGATGTGCCTGAGCAAGAGCAAGATCTCTGAACTACTACTACTACTAATAAAAAAAATTAGCCAGGTATTATGGCTGTAGTTCTACCTACACTGGAGGCTGGAGCAGGAGGATCGCTTGAACCCAAGAGTTTGAGGTTGCTGTGAGCTAGGCTGCTGCCATGCTGGACAACAGAGTGACACTCTGACTCTGAAAGAAAATCAAAACACGAGGAATACACTAGTGACCTGGGAAAGGTAGTGGAAACTGTTATTAAATTGAAGACATAAAGGAAAGCCAAAGTCTTCAAGTACATTAAGTTCCTTTTCTGTAATTTAAGGAATGCATCAGTCTTCTGAGAGCGTCTGTACTGTAACAGAAAACACGGCTTCAGTAGACTGAGAATCAGTGTTTCAAAATTACATCGCTGACCATAACAGCACCAGCTAACTTCTGAGCCAGCTCTTTTTCTTTATAGACATCTTCCTACTATTGAGCTGTGAGTACTGCAGGACTGCTGTGGGCCTGGAAACGTGCTTAGCGCTCCTGAATTTACTCCTTCCCACATTTAATTACTACAAAACTGTGGCTGCCAGGCAAAGTGAGAGATAAGTTTGCCTGAAGTTCTCTGCAGTATCTGTGCATTATCAATCGGAGGTAGTACCGTAATATGATCTTTAAGAGAGATTAACAGAATTCTGATCTGTTTTATGTTAGTTTTTAAATTATAGGATATGAGATTTTAAAGCCTGTATGGGATAAGAAAGGTAATGACATTGAGTATTAAAAATTAACCAATTTAAAATATGCATTAAGACATATAAGAAAACTGACCCAATACAGCTCGGCTCATCTGAAGTTCAATGTTAGTTTCTGGCAGGCACCACAACTGCACTACGAGTGTCCTAACTTCTGAGCCAGCTCTTTTTCTTTATAGACAGCTTCCTACTATTGAGGTATTCTAATTTAATCATTTTTGTTTGTACCAGAGGTGGTAAGTTCTACATTTTAATTTCAACTTCTTTAATAAGATACATTAAGTATAAGATACTTTCTTACATAAAAGTTGTGGGAAGATGTCTTCTTATACATAAGGTTTCCAAAAGTAAAGATTTTATTTGACCACATAAAAAAAGTTGGTGATCAAAATGCCTAAACTATAAAATGTATGTTTAATACTAATATTTGCGATTTTACATACATTTCTTTACCTAAAAGCGGCTCCAGTTTTTATTTAGAAACGACCATGTTATCCAAAAGATAAGATTATGCCCTACATAATGATATCTTCTAATAAACAGTGGGATTGTTTTTCATCAAGAGATCAACTCCTTTTAAACTAAAATAATATGTTCATGACTTGCAAGAAGGAAAGTAATCTAGTTTGAAAATTTCATTCAATTTTATCCATTGCAATCCTTGAGCAAGACTGTGCATGGGGAGGGAAATAAATAAGTGAATGAATGAATACATGTGTTCCAACTTCCCTTTAATCATTTATTAAATAATATTGACTTACACTTAGAAAAGGAAAAACTAGCGTATTTGTTGAAGGATGGAAGTTTGAGAACGGTGGGCACTGTGGACTAAATGTGTCCTTCTCCCACAAATGTGTATGTGGAAGCCCTAATGTCCAGTGGGATGGTATTGGAAGACGGGGCCTTTGGAGGTGATTAGGTGTAGATGAAATCATGAGGGTGGAGCCCTGTGATAGAATTAGTGCTTTTATAAGAAAAGGATGAAGTAAGAGATTCCTTTCTCTACCATGGGAGGACCCAGCACAGCTGCTCTGTCTACTATCCATACCGAGTCTTCCCCATGCTCCTTGTGTGTTGGCACCTTGTTCCCGGCCTTCCCCATCTCCGGAACTGTGAGAAATAAACATCTGCTGTTTGACCACCAGTACGTTGTATTTCGTTACAGCAGGCTGAACTAAGGTAGTGGGGAACATTCAGATAATCCTCTGCTCTTTTAATAATTATAGTTTCACCTTTCTAAACAAAGTTTATTGGTTACCAGGGAAACTGTAAATAATGGAGGGCACTGTTAATATGACAGAAAAGTGAAGAAGGAGAAATATCACTCTTTTCAAAATGAGCAAAAAGAGTTTAGAGCCTGGAAGATCCAAAAAGTGATTTGACATGAATCTGTGAGAATGTAAGTACCTTTTAAAAGGTGTATCCTGGGCTCGGCGCCTGTGGCTCAACAGGCTAAGGCGCCAGCCACGTACGCCTGACCTGGCGGGTTCGAATCCAGCCCGGCCTGCCAAACAACAATGACGGCTGCAACCAAAAAATGGCCAGGCGTTGTGGCAGGCGCCTGTGGTCCCAGCTACTTGGGAGGCAGAGGCGGGAGACTTGCTTGAGCCCAGCAATTGGAGGTTGCTGTGAGCTGTGATGTCACAGCACTCTATCCAGGGTGACAGCTTGAGGCTCTGTCTCAAAAATAAAAATAAAAATAAAAATAAAAAAATAAAAGGTGTATCCTGGAATCTTAACACCCTCTGACGGCTATCTGAGAGAGTTTTCTCTGGCCAAGTGGTGTGAAAAATTGTATTCATTATGTGAACTGCATAATCCAGTATACATATACCAAAAATGATATTAAAAGTCCTGTTAAAAAACGTGAAGACTTGGGAATTTCTGAAGTGGGCTAATGTGCACAATGGGAGGGCGTTCAGCGTGCCCCATGAAGAAGGCTCAACTGCAACTGGAACCTTATCTCCGAATCGAGAACAATGTAACCTGGAAATTTGTACCCTCATATTAATTTGAAATTTAAATAAAATATCCTGAAATAGATATTATTTAGTAGATTATTAAATATATAAATGTACACATGTATATATGTCAGTCCTAAATATCTGAGCTCTGCACGTCCATGGATGCAACCAACTGGTGATTGCAAATGTTCAGGAAAAACAATAAAATACACAACAATGAAAAGGAAATACAAGTTTAGAAACAATACAGTATGGTACCTATTTAACATTGTATTAGGCATTGTAAGCAATCGGGAGCATACTGGGATGTGCAGGTAGGTTAGATGGAGGGACTCGAGGATGGGAAACTGTTTGTACCCCAAGGTCCTGGAAGGAACTCCCCACAGACACCACGCGATGGCTGGATATTCCCTTGTTGGTTTGTTTGTGCTGTGATCCCCAAATTGTTGGGTTTTTTTTTCGTGGTTGACATAGCTTTTCTTTAATTATCTCAGCCACTTTTAAATCTAACTTTTCTCATCTGCACCCCAGAAATTGCTGCAGAGCAAAACAATTAACAATCATGCGAAGTGGTTTCGCTTTACACTCACAGCAATCAACTTCACTTAGACCCTTGTCTTTGTCTGACACTCCTAAAACCTATCCCTCGTTTTTTCCCTAGTTAAGGAGAAGTAACATGTCAAGCATTCTCCTCTCTCCACAAACCTCTTCTGGCGTCTCCACCACTCCTTCTCAGGCTACGGTGAGCCGTACATGCTCACCCCTGTCTCACCGCCCCCTCCTAGGCTGGGTGACCTTTCGTGGCTTCCATGGGAAACCACCCTCTGTGGATTACTCAGTGACTATGTCCCTACGATTCCTGCCTCTTTTCCCTTCTGCCCCATTAGTGGAAAATTCCCCTTTTATACCATTTCCAACAACATAAAAATATGATAAAGAACTCTACACCTTTAAAAAATAGTCTCCTTTGACCCCTCATTCCTTTCCAGTACCCACTCCATGTCCTTCCACTTAAAGAAAAATCCATCACGGAGTTGACTATTCTTGTCCTCTCCTTAAAGGAGACACTTTGGGAGGGTCTACGCAGAGAACTCAAGTGGACTTCTGACTTGCTGGGCTGTGAAATAACATATGGATGCTGCTTTCAGCTGCTAAATATGTGTTAATTTGCCACGCAGCAGTGGAAAACTAATGCACATGGAAAAGAATTATAGTCTTCCAAGATGTGCTCATGGAGAAGGTGACTTTAGACAAATGATTCACAAAGGAGAAGGAGCAATGTTATGGGTGTTTGGGTAAAGAGTGTTCTAGGCAGAGAGACAGCCAGTGGGAGGGAATGAAGCAAAAGCCTAGCACTGTGGCTGGAATGGAATGGAGCAGGGAGTGGGAAGAAAGGAGAGAAAACAGGGGAGGGGGTCCCGGCAGCTTCTACAGGGCCTGGGAGGTCGTTGAAAGGACTTTGGTTTCCACTGGAAGAAATGGGAAGCTGACACAGGATCTTTGAGCAGAGAAATGCCACGGTTGACATTGTGCTTCCGTTGTATCGAGAGTTAGTTGCACAGGAGCGATAGTGGAAACAGGGAGAATGATTGCAGTAACCAAAACTTGAGGGAAACTTGAGTGGGAACAGAGGAGGTGGAGACAAATGTGCTACATTTTGGAGAACGTATTGACATTTGAAAATGAACGAAAAACAAGTGGTTCAGTGCAGTGAAGGTGATGCCTAAGTGGTGTTGCTTTGACCTGATGGACTTGTTGCAGGATTATGTGTCTGTGTGGCTGGGCTGCAGTGCACCCAGATATTTGGTCATACATTATTTTAGACATTTCCGTGAAGGTATTATTTAGATGAAAATAACATTTTAATCGGTAGACATGGAGTAAAGCAGAATCCACTTACATGGGTGGGTCTCATCTAAACTCTTGAAGGTCTTAATAGAAAAATACTGACCTCCTCGTCTGAAGAAGGAATTCTGCCAGCTGATAACCTTTGGATTCCATGTGGCACCAAGTCTTCCCTGGGTCTCCAGTCTGATGGTCAACCCTGCGAGTTCAGGACTTCCCAGCCTCCACAATTCCTTAAAACACACACACACAGAGCAGAACCCCTGTGAGTTGACAACCCAAGGGACTGTGTCACATGTCACTTCTGACACCACTTGTCAGGGCCCAGGACTGGCCAGGTCTCAGGTCCAGCTTAACTAGGTTCTGGAGGTGGACTGCTGAGTTACCTTGGTCAGAAACAGTTTCCCTTAGGTGCCTGAGGGCCATCTACTTTAGCTGGAGAGGGAGAGAGAGTCTTAGAGAGAGTCTTCTTAGAAAGATAGATCTTAGTCTTTAGCAGAGCTTAGTGATCTTCAGCAGAGAGATGCTGTGCTGGTTTTCTGCAGGCAAGAGAGGAGACAGAGTCAGAGTGAGCAGGTTCATGATAGAATGCACTCACTCCTTGACTGCCTTCTCCTCCAGCCTAATATAAGGTTGATCTCATGCTTCTCAACACCACAGGTACAGACACTGCCAATTCACCAATGCTCTCATCTCATGAGCTCTCATGCTCGTTAGGAGAACTACATCCCTCTCCATGCCCTTTCCACCCAGGTGTTCCATTATTGAGTATACAGGTATTTCTTATAACTCTCACTCCTCCTAGCCATAGACTATATGGGCTGCAACAGACTGTAACAAACTGGTAACATATGGAGGTGGTCAACATAAGGAACTAGGCCTCCTGCACTGATACAGACATGTGATACATGTCTGGTCTATGGAAATTAGGTCAATTTATGGAGGTGGTGAATGCAGGGAGGTGTTCGATTCTGGAGGTTCTATTGTGTTCACATATATATGTTATATATATGTGTGTGTGTGTGTAAATTATACAGAGAATATATGTAAAAGACACACATCCTGTTCTGTTTCTCTGGAGAACCATGACTAACAGAAGAATAATCTCTGATACACTGCAGCCAAGTGGCATCTGGGGTAGAAAGAGTAAAAACCTTACCCTGAGTTGTGTTTCTTAATTACTGTGTTCCCGCCATGTGTCAGATACCTACTAGGACCCCGGAGATACAGAAGAGAACAGGAGAAAGACAAGGTCCTTGTCCAAGTTTGACACTGCTCTGTTACTTTGGAAACACTAACAGCTCTAAGTTTCAGGTTCTTCATTAAAAATGGGCATATGACTAACCTCATTCAGTTGCTAAGAAAATTAAATGTCACAGTGCATATGAAGTATCTACTAATGTGCCAAGCTCAAAGTGGGCTCTTAATAAGTGACAGCATTAATATTACTGTCTCCACGCAAAGGGCATTCTGTGGCTGTCATGACTGTTAATAGTACAAGTGATAATAATAGTAGAAGCGATAATAATTTATCCTGATTTTACTCATGGAACATTTCAAGTACTTTCATATATTAATTCACTATTATGCCACTTGTAACCTGTATAGATTATTATGCTTCTAACATCAAGGGAAACCAGGAAAATTTTATATAATTTTATCTTAAATAAAGCATAGGGCAGCATCAATCTGTGTCTGTAAATCCAGCATTCTGCATAGTATGGATGACATTTTATTGCCTGTTGTGATGTGGAATCACACAATTATTAAAATAATTATTGCATCAAAAGTCAATAGAATGCAAATGGAAAATGATAAAAGGTGCTGGGGTCCTGCCCCAAGGGCAGGGTCCTTTAAGACCTGTGGAACTTACTGGGAGGCGGAGGCAGGAGACTCGCTTGAGCCCAGGAATTGGAGGTTGCTGTGAGCTGTGATGCCACGGCACTCTATCCAGGGTGACAGCTTGAGGCTCTTTCTCAAAAAAAAAAAAAAAAAA
>CAUYRH010056289.1:0-23886 GCA_963574655.1 Perodicticus potto
GTCCTCCATTTTTTATTTACTGCCACATCTTGGGATAATAAGTGTTGTCTTGGATCACAATTTAAACACACATACACTAATTAAAGCTTTTGTGAAAAAAAAAAAAAAAAGTCCTTGCATAATTTTCACAGTATCTGACACCACAAATAAGCCAAACAGTCCTCAAATAATCTGTGTATGGCCCACAGGCAGCAGGTGGAACACCTCTGATAAACAAAGAATTTATGAAGAAGACCCTAATGGCAATTACAGTAGCAACGAAAATAAATAAATGGGTCGTAAATAAATTAAAAGGCTTCTGGACAGTGAAGGAAACAATCAACAGAGCAAATAGATAAGTCATGGAATGGGAGAAAATACTTGCAAGCTATACATCTGATAGAGGGCAGATAACCAGACTCTGCAAAGAACTCAAACAAATCAGCAAGGAAAAGCAACAAACCGCCCAGTTAAAAATGGACAGAACACACGAACAAAACCTTTTCAAAACCAGACAGACAAATGGCCAGTAAACATATGAAACAGCAGAAACCATTCTTAAGTCATTTTCAGATAATTTTCCCTCTTAACTAATACATACTAGCTAGTGCGTATTTAAATGCCCTTAGAAATAAAATGAGACAAATAAGAACAATAATTTGGCCAATGTCTTAATGAATCTTGTCCCATGACAGAAACCTTGCTTAGCATCTCCCGTTTATAACACTGATCAAAACGTTTGCTCTTCTGCTCAGTAACAAATTCCTAGCTCCCCTTTCTTTCCATTCCCATGTTGGCGCCCTTCCCCACATTACAAAACCTGTGGCAAAAAGGAAAAGATTCTACTGAACACAGAACATTTTTTTAAATTCCCAAACTGTTTAGAAAATTTATGATCCCTTTCTCTCTCTGAAACTTCTGTCTTAACATATGCCAAGTGAGTTTGTCAGAAAGCATGGCCAAATATATAGCCTGTTCCCCTCTTGTATATTCCTAATGCATCTTTACATAGCTAATGCTCTGAGAACTCTCACAATGAAAAACAAACAAAACAAAGCACTTTGCTTGGTGTAATGTAGCACCGCCCATAACATCCAGTCCTACCTTTGCAAAACAGCTGCTAAACTTTCACAGAAAACAGTCCAGTGAGACACATAACTTCAGGGTGAACAGCCGCCTAAGCTATCTTTACAAACTATAGAAGCCTCAAAAGGTGCAATATCAGATAATTTCCAATTTTCAGGACCTTAAGCTCTAAGGGTCAGGCTTCCTGAAATTTCTACTAATGCATTAAATGCCTTGGCTTGGGACCCTATGAACGTGAGGTCACTGAGCAACAGGCCACACTTCTCAGGCTGCTTCAGAAGACAGTGTTCTTCCTAGGCCTGACGTCCACCTACCACGAGGCCAAACCAGAACCAGACAGAGAGTGGAGTACTGTGGTCTGCTCTGGGCCAGCCTCCTACTAACAAACATAGGCCAAGAAGTAATAGTAGATACTTGCTACTCTGTCCCTCCAAAACTTCACCCCAAAAAAAGCAAACAGCGAATTTTTATTACCTGCAGGTCAATAAATCAGAAGTGCCTGATGAGCCAGGTGCACAAAATACCACAAGGAATAGGTGCCTCCTATAAGAGGCCCTCCCCATTAGTAGAGGACAATTTCTAGAAACCTATAGAAATCCAAAGGTTGGTAGAAGGACGTAGACAGGAACCCCTCCAGAAAGCCACCTACCTCTCTATGTCTGAAGTTGTCTCCTTTAAAAAAAAAAAAAGTCTGAGTTTTCTCTTAGATGTCTTCTAATTAACTAGAGAGATAATTTGTGTCAGATGAGAATCCCCCCTTTAACATGGAGAGGATGCTTGGAGGAACCAAAGATGGAACTGATACATTTCATTCAGATCCAAATCCTAAATCAAATACGTGAAAGTTATATGTAGTATTAAGTACTGGAAACACCACGAAAGAAAAGGAAAGCATTGTTTAAAAGTCAGAATAAAACAAAAAAACTAAGGGAGTGTAAGACACGTGTGGCATGTTCAAAATTGCAACTCTGGAAAAAAAAATTTTTTTTTTTTTTTTTACATCTTTATATTTTACAATCTGGGATTTTGTGCAGCAAAAAGGGAAGTGTCATGAAAAAATGTGGAAAATCTTCTGTTATCGTAATTCTGGTTAATGATTTTTTTCTTTTACACATTTATATAATTATAAAAAGTTACCTTTGGAAGAGGAGAGCTTACCAAGGCATTTAGTTTTCACAAAGAAGTGAGGTGGGTGGCCAGAGGTCCCTGAGCCCCTAAATTACACAACTGGAACTAAATCTTGGTGTCCTGATTCACGGTTTGGCTTCTGTCCCCGCCGTGCCATGGATTTACTTCCTCTGAGTAACTGCTGCTACAGATACTCGTTCTTGCTATGAAAGGGACATTTTTCACTTTGCATTGCCTCTTTATACGAAAACAGAAGTGGCCATCATTTAACAGTCCAGGCATGTTAAAAAAACACAGACTTTGGGCTGCTAAGAAAATTTGGCACAGTTTGTCTTTGACTTTCTGTATTTACTACCAACAGATTAAAACAGCAAAGACAGGCCAGGCGTGGTGTCTCACACCTATAATCCTAGCATGCTGGAGGCCGAGGAGGGCGGATTGCCTGAGCTCCAGAGTTTGAGGCCAGCCTGAGCAAAAGAGAGACCCAAAATACTGAAAACAGAAAAACTAGATGGGCGTTGTGGTGAGTTCCTGTAGTCCCAGCTACTTGCAAGGCTGAGGCCAGAGAAGTACTTGAGCCAAGACTCTGAGGTTGCCGTGAGCTATGATGCCCCAGTGCTCTACCCAGGGTGACAGAGTGGACTCTTTCTCAAAATAAATAAATAAATAAATAAATAAAAAGCCAGCAAAGTTCAACCATTTCTGAAAATGAAATGTATAGCGTGTGCACAATTTTGAGGCTGTTTCCATCAGCCCTTGGGCAGCAGGTGTACGTACCATGGACCAGCCACGGAGATGCGCATGTTGTTAAATCATGCTTGTTACCACCACTGTTATAATACATTGCTATGCATCATTTTTAGTTAAGGCCAGCCTTTAAAAGCTAAATAGATATGTCAAGTAGGGCTTTCCATATTTATTCATCAAACTTCATAGGTACATCTGCTCCAGAAAATATCATAAGCCTCTAAATACCACGATTGCTAGGAAACAAAGCATTAGCATAAGGAGTCTACCTTTCTTTAAAAAGAAAGCGTTAATCCCTCAAATGCTATATTTATGTAAAGAACTTCTAAAAAACATGCTACGTGATATTAAAAACTAGTCACTACACGGTTTCTGGCAAAAGCAGGCGGACTCAACAAGCATGCTGGCCTCATCTCCTTCCATTAAAGCCTTTAAAGTGACTATAAATTATTTTAAAACGACAAAGAAAAAGCATACAGCCACAGGGACAATAAGAATGAGGTAAAAACAGTAGTAAAAGAAGCTAGAAAGCTCATCGACAGGTGATCGCTGACTTACCTGACTCCAGAAAGCAGAACAGTACAGCAGCAGTGGTGAAAACTTGAGGCGAGCACAGGTGAGAACCCACCCCTGCCCACGACGCGGGCATTGTTGGGACCAGGACGTCTGCAGTTGGGGATCATGACAAGCTCTGAATGGGGGGACAGGTTCAAAGATGCTATGGAAGCAGCTAGACACCTGGACTCCCTCCTGTGCTCTGTGTGAATGCTAACCGATACTGGCAGCCTGGCAGAAGTCTGGACGTTTATCATCTGGAGAGGGTAGAGCACACATTCTGGGATGGACTGCAGGCAGCCAATGCTAGAGTGGTCGACTGCGCTGCAACCAGGAAAACGGGCAAAGGCTCACACAGGAGCTGGTGAGAACTTTTTTTCTCTCTGTCTTTTAATTCCCAGAATGCTGTCACCCAGGCTTCTGCCTTCATGGAAGGGCAGTAGAAGTGACTTCCCAGGGGCTGGTCTGATTGTCAGAGAAGACTGAAAACAACTAACGGTACTGAAATTGGTGCTCTTCCCTCCTCACCCAAATCACCCTTCAGTGAAGCCTGCAGCTGACAAGTTCCAGGCAAGTCCGGGAAGCTTCCAATCAGCTCAGGAGGGCCTCACTTTGCAGGCTGAGCAGGCCGCTGAGGCTACCTAATGAACACTTAAGGAAAGCTTCCAAACAGGAGCAAAAACAAAGAGAAAAAGATGACTTTGGGGAAACAAACAAACCAACAAAAATACAGAAATACAAAATTTCAAGAAGTATCATTAACCTCAGTGCAGGGTGTCCAACTATTTTTTTCTTCTGCCACACATTGCAAGAAGAGCTATCTTGGGCTACACATTAAATACATGAACACCAGCAAAAGGTGATGAGCCATAATTTTTGCATAATTTTTGCAATATCTGACACTACAGAAAAGCAAAACAGGCTTCAGATAGTCTGCATGAGGTGTGGGAGGCAGGTTGGACACCCCTGATATGGTGAAATAAAAGTACACTTATGAAAGGAAAACATGCTATTTTAAAAAATGAGCATTCACGGATCAAAAATTAGATATTGGAAATTAATATGTAGTATAGTAAAATAAAGTCCCAAACATAAACTTTGAGAGATAAGAATTGAGATTTTTCATATACAGAGCAAAAACAGATGTGGAAAACAATAGAGACATCAGAATGACAAAAATCCATGAGCTAATAAAGGAGAGCCATTATCCACGCCTGAATAAAGATCAAACAATTCAAAAAATGTCAAGAACTAACGAACATGAATTCCAAGACTGAAGAGGCCCACTAATTTCCCAGTAACATAGACTCAAACAGAGTTACACCAAGAAATGTCCATGTGTAATTTTAGAATATCAATTCTAAAAATTTCCAGAAAACGGACAAAAAGTGAGCATGGTATCAGCCGCTGGACCCTGGACGACAGAGGAAAACAAAGCCTTCGACGTGCTGAAGAAAGGCGATTTCCAATCTAGAGTTTTTTGGTTTTTTTTTTTTCTTTCTGCCTGGGATACCTTTGAGAACCAATTTTTTTTTTTCCCAGGTTTTGGCCAGGGCTGGGTTTGAACCCACCGCCTCTGGTATATGGGGCCAGTGCCCTACTCCTTGAGCCACAGGTGCCGCCCTCCAATCTAGAGTTTTATATCCAGCCAGATTACCAGTAAGCATCAGAGGAAACCAGAGATCCCTACAGTCCCAAGGTCTCAAACCCACCCCCCCCACAGACTACCTTTTCTTTAAAACTGCTGCAAGACAGAGTCCACCAAAATAAAGGAGTGAATGAAGACAGAAGAAAAGCAGAGTTCAAGAAAGAGGCAATTCAACGCACAAAAAAAATGGCAAAGAAAATCCCCAGTAGGAAGAAGCAGGTGAGAATGTTCCAAGGGTCATTTCTTCAGGGTGAAACTGACAGACTGCTTAATACACCTGAACAGAGGAGGACGACATTTACATCATGTGGGAGAATTTACAGATGATTTACTGGTGAGCATACAGAAATCTAAGCAAGTAAAAAATAAGGCAATTAGTATTACTCGCAGAAGAAATAAAAAGACGCACAGGAAAGGGAAATAATTGTAACATATTGTGTTGTTCAGCAGTAAGTGCAGTTTACATCGTCTTAACGATGTAAACATGCACTACAGACTGGGGTTTATATAACCCGGGAGGACGGGGAGCAATTGTGAAGGGCTGTGTTTATGTAAGAGAGGGAACACAAAAACCCTAACTTCCATAGTAGGAAGTCAATAGACAGCTCTAAAACTCAAAATCTACATGTAGCAATATAAGCACTTTTATTTAGAAATATAAAAAGCAATTAGTGAAGATCTGCTTTGAAGAATTTAAAGTGATTTATTTTGGAGGCCACGAATGGGATGGGGGATGCTGTGTGTTCACTATTTTTCTCTTCACAGCAACTCTCAGATTTCTTTCTTCTTTCCACTATTTGAGTGCATAACTTTGACGTAAGAAAACTAGTTTTTAAGAAACCTGATTACTACAAAGATAAACATCTGAACTTTCAACAGTCCTAAAAACTTCTAAATCATTCCCCTCTTTCTATTGCTTATTTTAACTTGAATTTTCTTAACCAAGGTCTTGTGTAAGGGTGGTCTCCACTCCATTATGACATAGCCCTTCCTGTTTATGCCATAAATCTCATTCTATTTTTCTGTTCAATGGCAAAGTTTACATTATTAATGCTATATCTGATTAAGAGCTTCTGTAACCTGAGAATATGTGGTGGCTTACTCTAGACCACCAGAGCTCTTCAAACAGTAAAACAAATAGATTGTCTCTTTTATTAACTGCTGAAACTTCAATAAAATCTAATATGTATACCCACAGCTCCTTACCAGGTAATCATTTATAAACAGGCACAAGAATCCACAAACCACTTTAGAATATTCACTGAAGTTCAGTATCTCTCACCAACAGCTTTTCTCTGGATTTCGGTCCCAACAATAAATAACGCTGATAACCGATTAGGCACAGAAATGAGTCGGTATTGCCATTAAACCAACATTCCCAATAGAAGTCTCCTGCACAATTTCTAGGTCTCCAAATTTTGACACACGTTATAAAGGCAGTCGTCAATTGAAAACCGATCCAATTCGAAAAGAAAATATACACAATCACGAAAGCTCCAGGCAAAAAAAAAGTCTTCAGAAAAAAACTTTGTCACAGTCATTTAAAAGAAGCCTGCCAGGGAAACTACAAAGTTCCAGAGCGAGACACTACCTGTCCCCCAAATGTTTTCTTTCTCTGACTTTTTGAAGACACCAGATGGCAAATGACGTTCTCAGGAAAAGAAACAAACTTACCTTTCACAAGCTCGGACAGTCCATGCGGCAATTATCCATAACGAGATACTAAAAACCAAGAGTACAGTTCCTGGGCAGATAGTCATTAAAGTCTTCATAACAAAACGCGTATTGAAGTTTATCTTATTAAGCGCTCCAATGCTTCTAGAAGAGGCATCAGTGAAAAGTTTGCTATGTAAAAGCATGACTCTGGCAATCAGATAGAGTCTTAAGAACATTGGTATAGATAAAATAATATCCACATCAGCGGTGGTTGTGGACGGGGCATAGGAGAAGGCAAGCCGGGCTGTCCACGTGAACGTATAATTCCCGGGTATGGGATGAATAGCACACACCAGTATTTCCAAGCAGATGAAGAAAATACGCTCATAAGTCATGGCTATTCTCCAGTCATCTGCTCCATTGTCCACCATGAACAACTGAAAAAATAAAGTAGAAAATCAGCTTCAGTATGGCATGAACGGTCCACAAGTGTTAGTGCAGAGTTTAAAAATACATAACAGATGACTTTTAGACTTTTAAATGCTAGCCAGGTACACTATTATTAGCAAAGGGCATTAATACAAAATGAGAACTTCACTTGCTAGAAAGTCAAATTAAAAACGTGCTACTCAGGAGCCAAAATTACTTTGGAGTCCGTGTTCCTGGACAATCATGTAAGTAACGTCATTTGGAAACAGGGGCTCGGACCTGTGAATCATGAAACCCCCCTCGGTGAAGTCAAATGGACTTGCCTTATAACAGGTTGTTCTTCTCTTTGAGTCTGGATTTAAATCCCTACACAATTCTAACTATATTCTCAGTGAAATCTATTTAGGGTGCCTCTGCAATCAGTTAGACCCTATAATGCAACAACACATGAGCGTTCTTACAGGAAATCTTATTCTTGGCTTCAGAGAAAATCACAAGAAACCACGGACAAATGTGGCAGAAATATTTCTTCCAGCTTCCCCACGACTACGCTATTTTCCGTCTCTTTTTTTCTATTCTCCCATAGCCTACCCTTGGTTTATTAATTTGTTTTCAATCTTTCTTTTGCAAAGATTCCTTTTTCCTATTTATGTCATTCCTCACGCTGCAATCAAAGAAAACAAACTTTTGTAAAAAGGGAAAGCCAAAATGTAAACAAATAAAGAGTAAAAACGATAGGGAAAAATGTTTTTCTCTCTTCCTTGTCTTTTCACAAACAGGCCCACCAGCCTCCGGCAGTCCAAAGACAAACACCTGGACATCTGGAAAGTATGGTAGCTTTTCTGTCTGCCACAGGATTTGTAGGGGCTCCTGGGACTTAGGGCTGGGAAGCTAGGTGTGCAAACCATGCTGCAATGCTGACAGTTCCAAGCACCAGAAAGACCTCTGTTTTGAGAAGGTAGGTAAGTTCCAAAGATGCTGTCATCACCGTCTTTGGATATTACTATTGGGTCCTATTACAAGTAACATGAAGAAAAAAAAAAAGACTGTTCTTTAAATCCACATTTGCTTTCCTACCAAAAATGGTATTACCCAGCTTGGTTGTCTATTTTCTTCACCAAACTTGGCTCTGAATGACTTAGCAGTTTTCAAAAATCAAATCCACCTCCAAAAGGACTAAGAAATCACCAAGACTCTGAATAGTCCAAAGCTGTGTGGCAGATTCTAAGCTCAATTCTGAGAGAGGCGCTCCCCATACCATTCTGGGCAATCGCAGTTAAAATGCAGGATCAGAACCTTCCCAGGGAAGCAGTAAGGAAATGTCAATCTGGGTCTATCTTCCTGATACACGGCCATGGTAGCCTACTGCCTCCCAAGACCGGCCCCTCCTCTGTCCCGCCTGACATGTTTGCTCCTTTCTAACCTCACCTCCTGTCTCTCTGCTCAGGACCCCTTTTCAGTGCTCACTTCCCTAACATGGCTGGTCATATCGGAACCTTAATTCCACTGCCATTCTCAGCTGGCTCACCCTTTAATTTCCCAGGTGACTCCCAATCTGGAACCTGGTGTCCAAGTTGGGGCAGGTGGACTGGGTCACCCACACCCCCATGCCTTCCAGCTCAGCTGGGCCCTATCATCTGAGATTGTTTCCTCAGCCCCCATAACATCTTTCTTTCTCCTCAGGGGTCAACTCTGTTCCCCTGTCTCTTTGCACATGCTTCTCCCCACTCCCGTTCAGAGGAAATACCCTCTATTTTAAACAACCTTACCTACATCCACACCCTTTCCTCCTATTTCATTTCTTTTGTGCTTCGTTGAGTCTAAAGCAGTGGTTCTCAACCTTCCTAAAGCCATGGTGTATTTTCATTGTTACAAAGGGGTCACGATCCACAAGGTTGAGAACCGCTGGTCTAAAGCTATGTTATAACAAAGTCCAGTTCTCTTACATTAACAACCTAGTTCCTACACCTCTTCCCTCTCAGCAAAGTATACAAAATTAAATCTCTACCATTTACTAAAAGCAAAACTTTAAAACCAAAGAGAACCAAGGCCAGCTCTATGTCTGCCCTCAGTTGTGTTTGTTTTTCCTCTTCTCCTTTATCCTCAAACATTCCCCAGGTGGATCTCGTCCCCATTAACCAACCAACATTACTTTTGTGATGGTTTCTGATGATACTTCAATTGTGAAATCCAATCCTCCCATCTAAATGTTTATCTTACTAGACCTGTCATTCTTTCCTTCCTAAGTAGGATCTTTTTCTTTGGCAATAATGATGTTGGTTTTTGCATCTGTTGCCACTCTGAAGGATCTCCGTCTTTTTCTCTCCATTTGAAGTGTCCCTGCTCCACCAGTGCTCGTCTTTCTTCCCTCACTCTATACCTTCCTGGGTGATCTCATCCTTCACTCTGCATTATCACATTCTTCCTACTCTATTCTCTAATGAGCTCTTTAAAATGTAAATTATATAATCCAGTACTGTCAAGATTAAAATCTTTCCAAGGACCCTCAAAGGCCTGATAGGTAAAATCTAATCTACATCCATAGCTTACAAGGTATTCTTACAATCTGATTTTGCCTATCTCTCCAACCTCAAAGCCTAAATAGTCTCCTTACATTTCTCTATGGTTGCAAATTCCAGAACACACTACCCTAATCATGCTTCTGAGTCTTTGTACATTCTGTCCCATGGCCTGGAAAATCTTCATCCAGCAAATTTGTATTGCTTCGGCACCAAATTCCACATCACCTCCCTTAGGATATGGTCCATGCCCCACCCAAACCTGAACACTCTCTTCTTTATTCCACCAAGATTCCGGTATGTGTCTCTAACTGACCTTGCCACAGAGGATACCAAAGGATCTCTTTCTTAGACTGTCACCCCTACTCGTTTGTGAGGCTCCTTCAGGATAGGAGCCATGTCTACCCAGCAGAGGATAATAAATCTTGATAAATGAACTGCCTTGTTATTTCTCATTTAATAAAGACTATCCTAATTCCTGGATATGCCCTAATGTCAATTAAATGTGCTCATGGAAGATAATACTAAAGCTAAACATAAGTTAAATCTATGGCATCTTTCAAATTTAAAGAAAACACATCCTACTAAATAAATGGTCATTGCAGCAGCATTATTTTGCACTTTCATAGGAAATCCAGATTACTTTTTTTATTAGATCATAAATGTGTACATTACTGCATTTATGGGGTACAATGTGCTGACTCTATATACAATCTAGAATGTTCTCATCAAACTGGTCAACAAACACAACAATTGAATAAATGAGGTGAATGATATGTTGACCAGATTACTTTCTTCTTTGTTATCTTCCCCAGAAAAATTTTCTGTTGCATAGTGGCTGACCCCTGTGAAGGGGTCTTCATACTTGAAATGATTTTATTTTTGTTTCATTTTATTATACCACATAGTTCAATGCTAAAGTTGAGGCAGAAATATTTACCCCTCCTCTCTACATAACTCCCACCCACAATGTTGCTTATTTGCTTATTCATTTATTTAATAAATATCCAGCACACTGAATACTCCCTATGTGCCAGGCATTGTGCTACATAAAAGCCATACTGTGGAAGGCAGGTAGGCTGAATTCTTCATGGGCCATCCAACTCAGGGTAAAGTGGCCAGTCAGAGCAATGTCTACATGACTATTCCTGTATGGGGATTCCACAGTGGCTAAGACCTTTAGATTTGTGATCAGTAGTTTAAATTAGGGATGTTAAAGATAGCTCAAAGGGATAAAACTTGTTTTCTCCTTTTCTTCTCCCTGTGTATGTTATGTGGCCACTTTAGATGTTCCATTACTCTATGTCCCTATTTACCCAACTGCTGCCCTTTGCCCAACCTTCTTGGGGGCCTTGAGCTCCCTTTTCTTTTGTTTTTAACTGCTGTGCATTCTTGCACATTTACTTTGTTGCTATACTCAAAGACCCAAGAAGCAGGACTAGGGCTGCACTGTCTTGAGCTGCCAGCAGGCACAAAGGACTGTTTATGCCTCCCCAGGCTCTCAGACTTCCCTCCACCAAATATGTGAAAGTCTTGTGTTTTTTCTAGCACCACTAGAAATGATCTTCCAGCATCACTGTGCCAGGCCGGGGTCTAAGAGAATCTCGATGCCATATACCAGCATTTCAACAGACAGTTTGTCTATTGCAACAAAATTTTGCTAAGAAAGAAAGACAAAGTCAAGAAAGCAACTTAAAACAATTTAATAAAGTAGTTATTTTCTGGACATTCCTATGAAGGGAACAATAAAGAGATAAAAGAGGTAATACATCAGAGATGACAGCAGATGCAGTCATTGGTGAAGATCCCTGGAGAAGTACAACATAATGCCAGACCTGGATTAAGAGACCAGTCATGTCAACCACCAGGGGAAGAACATTCTAGGCACAAGAAACAGCACATGTAAAGGACTGGGATTCATAAACATTTAGCATGCATAAAGAAATAAAGGAACACCAGAGTGGCTAAAACACAACAATCAAGAGGCAGAATGAAAGGACATGAGTTTGAAGAGACAAGCCGGCCCCAGAGGTGCAAGCTCTTGTTGGACATGGTATTGAGACTGGATTTCATTCCAAGTGCAGTGGGAAACCAATGAAGGAGATCAGTTAGAAGAGTGACGTGATCTGATTTACAGCTTCAAGGGTTCATCTGTACTGTTCTGGGGAAACTGGGGAGGAGAGAGAGGCAAGTGTAGAAGGAAAGATACAAGTTAAGAAGCTCTAAGCATTTAATTGGTTGTAGTTTTCCCATGACCTGGACTAGGAGGTTGTCATGAAAATGGAGATGGTGGGTGCACCGGATTCAGTTTCACAGTGGATGGGGGTGATGTTTTCTGAGTACATGGCTCAGCGGGGAGGGGGATTAAGAAAAGGTTCCCGTTTGGTCACTGACATCTGAGTATAGATGCCAAGTAGTCAGACAGACGTGCAAGTTCGGAAACATCTGAAATACCAAAACAAATTTGAGAGGCATCACTATTTAGGTTGTTTTATGAGAACAAAGGAAAAATCAGAGAAAGTGAAAAAAAACAAGACAGTACTCAAGGCCACGTACTCAGGAGCTTCAAACATGGCAGGTGGTTGGAGGTTCAAGACATAAGAAGATGTGGAAAGAGCAGGCTGTGAAGGAGGAAGGAAAGAAAGTGTCCTAAGAGTTGAGAAAGGGGGCTGTCAATTATAAAGTGTAAAACAGTATTTACTGGGTTTGGGGATATGGTAATGAGCTCAATATTCTGTAGAAAATGAAAACATTCTCAACATCACAGTCATTCAACAACTCACTCAACGTCAAGTTTTACAATCCACTACAGAAATATTCCCACTACATTCCACATAATTACCATGATACATATGGTCTGTTTTAAGCTGACTTGTAAGGGAGTTACACTAATCGGAAGGAATAATGTTAAACTATCTCTAAATTCATTTTTTCTTCTGATGTTGTTAAGACAATAAAGATTTTAAGGCAAAAATACAACAGTTTCATCTATTTTAATTCTACAGCTGTGGTTAATCGTCCTGGCCAGAAGTCTACAGTAACCTGCAGGCATAACACAGCATATGGCCTCGGAACATATACCACCACAAGCTTGAAATTTCCAGCGCAACTATTTCATATTTGCTCAGAAAACGAAGTCATCGTATACGTCATGCTCATCATTTAAGATCAGCTGACAGTGAGCAGTGCATCCTCATCAGAAAAGGGTCTGGGGTTTAGTGGGCGGAGCCTGCTGCAACATCAGATCACCTGCTGGCTCTGGGAGGCGCTTAGCTATGAAGCCCCAACCCACCTTCTGTGAATGCTGCTCCTCCTCCAAGAGGCTGTAAGCACTCGCAGTCTGGGACAGTGTCTTATCATTCTGAGTTCCCTTCCTAGAAAATAACGCACAGCACTGCTCAGTGCAAAACTAGGGCTTAAAAGAAATACCTGCTGAATAAAATAATTTTAGTCATGTATCTGTTAAGAAAGTAAGTAGAAGAGCCACAAAAATCCTGAAAAGGAAGAACAAGAGAGAAGCAGAAGCCACAGAGTCAAAGTAAAAGAAATTAATAATTAAAAACCACGTGAAACTGTCATATAACTGAGAGGCTAATGGAACAGAACAGGAAGTTTAAAATAGACCCAATACACTGGGAAATTCATAATATTACAAAGACAGGCTCTTAATCAGTGGGAAACACAGTTCACTGAAAAAATGATTTAGGGACAACTAAATAGTCATCTGGAGAAAAGTAAAGATAAATCCATGCTTCATACCCGATAAATCAAGAAAAATCCCAAGTGTCAAAAAGATCTAGATTTGAAAATGAAACTACTAACATAATTAAAAGAAATCACGTGAGAATTATAATGTAACTTCAGAGAAAGGAGGGCCTATTTTAACTCTAACATAAACCCCAGAGCCTTTAAAGAAAACACAAATATAAGATATATTTGACTGCATTAAATTTTAGTTTTCTACACCTGGCCAAAACCACAAGAAGAAAGTAAAAAGAAAAAGAAAAAATCAGGGCATGGGAAATGTTCACAACTCCCATCCCAAAGGACTAATTTCCCCAATATGTAAAAGTCTACACATATTAAGAAGGAGACAAGCAGTGTAACAAAACAATGAACAAAGAATTCAAGCACCAGGCCATGGAAAAGAAAATGAAAATAGCTCCTAAACCTATGAAAAAGATGCCCAGCCTCCATCGGAGAGAAAAATGAGACACCATTTTGACCTGTCAGATTAAAAAGGACCTGAAAGTTGCATAAGTGCTATGCTGCTGAATGAGTGAGGAAACAGCACTTGCACAAATTGGAGGTGAAAGTATAAATCGGTTGTGATTCCTAAGGAGGGAAATTTATCAGGTTATAAACACACATCCTCTCTGACTATGCAATTCCATTTCTTTACAATGAAATTTGTCACATCAATATATGTGCACGTGTGAGAAACAGTGAATGTAAATAATTATTTGTTGCAGTGCTGTTTGTATATTAGCAAAAGTCTGCAAATAATCTGAACATCTAATAATATAGGGAAATGGGTTAAACAAACAGCAAATGTCTACAAAATGGAGTAGTATGACTGAAAAAGTTGTTATGTGCTACTAAGAAGAAAGTCTATTAAGTACTGAGTTTTCATTTTTGTTTATTTGTTTTTAGAACAAAGTACAATACATGCTGCTATGCATGCAGTTTTGTGAAAGAGGGGGATGTGGACTTGGATTTATATGTGCACACAAGGTCTCAGAAAGAATACTCCAGAAATTAACTACAAACTTAAGGGAGGTGAACTGAGTAGCTAGAACCCCAAAATGGAAGGAAGCCTTTTAATTGTATAACCTTGAACACTTTTTAATTATGGCACCAGGTGGATAAATATATTGCAGTTAATTAGTAATAAGAAACAGGGAATATTAATGTTTAAAAAAGAAGGATCAATGAGGATGAATGAGTTCATTAGACAGCCACGTACCTCCTAACGCTTTTTGGGAGCAAAACAGCAAAACTGGAAAGTAATAATTGACGTTGTAAATGACAGTGTGCAGAACCAAGCACACGAATCGAATTTATACCCAAAATATTCTGCTGAGTAAGACAAAACCTTGAGGCATTACATTATGTAACTGTTTTCAACAGCATGAAGAAAAATAAACAGGATTCCTCGATTAAACTTTAAACCAAATATTCAATAAAACCAAGCTCTTTTTATTTTTTTTTAAGTCACTTACTGAATGCTCCTAGGTGTCAGCTTCTAGGGATACAAAAATGAAAAAGCCTCTCAGTGTTTGATCGAGAAGAACAGTATGAATGAAAGATTTATATTTAAATTTCTATTGGATGATAAATAAATAAATAAATAAATTTTTATTGGAGTGTGTACCTTTGGAAAGTGCAGTAACAGAGGAGGGAAGAAATGCTGAGGATGTGCAGAGGGGGCCAGAGGAAACTGAGTCAAAGAACACATGGTGCTATCCCACTGAGGTCTTCATTTAACCCCGGGAACATGAACTTCCAGGTTCACTTTTAGGACATCTTTGGGATAATAGCCCCCCCTCCCCACCAAATGCACAGAAATGTTTTTATTCAAAAAAAGATTCCTCTTCCTTAGAAACCAGCATATGAAACACAGTAACAAAAAGCACTATAGAGGCAAGCCAAATAGTTTATTATTAAGAGACTGCCAGGACTCAATCAATAGGAAAGACCACAATGGCCAAAACTAGGTAAAAAGACAAACAGAGAAAGAAGGCTTTTCAATGGTCTCAATGAGATGTCCTCCAAGACTTAGTCCAGAACCACAGGAGGAATAAAAACAGAAGTGTGTTCAGGACTCACCAGTCCTCAGAACAACTGCGGGGAAGCTAGCTAAGCTCCCCATGTGCCCTGCAGCCCTTCCTCTCCATCGGTGTCCTGTGCCCATTCTAGCAACCCTGTGAATTTGCACTGCCCTAAAATCCCTCCGCATCCAAGGAGGAAGAATTTGAAAACTCATGCAGTAAAGTGCTAATCTCTTCACTGCCATCCCCTCCCTGGGAGGAAAGTATGGAGAAAATAACCTTTGTTGGAAGGCAGAAACCCACCACACAGATCCGAGATAAGCTATTAAGTTGTCACGTGACTTTGGAAAGTCATTTGAATTTTGTTAACCTAATTCTCATCATCTCTAAAATGGAAATAATGTTATTTGCTATCTTGGAAAGCAGATGTAATGATGAAATGGACACACATCACATGGTACAGACAACATTAAGTGGCTCACCCAAACCCATTCCCGTTCAAGAAGATTGAAATTAAGTGTAGCTACATGATACAGTCCTGAACTGAAGCCATAAGCAAAAGGTGGCTGAAGAGCTTTCTTTGTTTGTGGATTAGAAAGACACACATGGCTGATATGGCCTTTTCTCTTCCCTTTCTCCACCTTTAAACAGAGGTGGCACCCAGATCTGCACTAGCCATCTTGTGACCATGGACTCACAATAATTCCAGCCCTGATATCTGAAGCCACTGAACCAGCAGTCATTTACTTGGACCTTCTATTATGTGAGCAGCTGAATATCTGACTACATTTAGTTTGTATAGATCAAAGTTCTATATAACCATCTATAAAAGCAAAAAAAACAAAAACAAAAACAAAAAACCCTTCTTAACTTAAACAATTTACAGAGAGAACAGCCAACAGTTTAGAAGGAATGGACCTCAAATATTGAAATTTAAAGCACAATAATCATTGAGTGGTGAAGTTATTTCTGGGTGAGTGGCTTTTGTTCATGCCTTTTAAATATCAACTAACTGTTCTGAAAATCTGGTAGTGTGACTCATAGGAAACACACACACATTTTGGAGACAGAAAAGCTTGGATTTAATTTTTGGCTTGACCACTTACTAGTTGAATGGTTTGGAGCCATATATACAATCTCTCTCTCAACTTTTTCTCATGTAAAAAAAAATAAAAATAATATCAATATCATATGACTCTTACAAAGCAATACCCACTAGGCTGATCCAAGAAAAGTTTTCCCAAGAGTAAGTAATAGTATTCTTTGGACCCATGGCAAGTACACAAATTAAAAGATAACTTGTGATAGGAAATGGAAAAATTAGATATGGAAGAGGAGGAAGGGAAGTTGGTAAGGAAAGAGATTCAAACAAAGTCCATATTGGCAGGCACTCTAGAAAATGCCACTGTACCTATAAGTGAAAGAAGAATTCCTGTTATTTGTTAAAACAATGAGTTCCTATAATTCTCCTCTGCTGATTCAGAGAGGAGCTTTATCCCCAGATCAAAAGTCCTAGAATTATCCACTGGGCTCTAGTGATGGATAAGGTTATAATAAGTCCATCCTCTTTTGCTCTTAAGAACTAATTAGAATCTCAACTTCTTGACATGGCTTTTCACAGCTGAACCCACACCTTCTGTGCTCCTGGTAAGGCAGTTCATACATGGGGATATATTATCTGGTAATTATTCTCTGGAACTTACGTAAGTTGTCTCTAAAAGTTACCTTTGAAATTCTTCCATAAGATAGAATAATCATTTTTCCCCTTTTGGTTCTATCAACAGAAATGATATCACAGAAAGCGCTGGAGTGCCTGGCTTACGAGTGTGTACTCTCTGGAATCTGGAGGCCGGTGATCTAAGTTTGACTCTGACATGACCAACCGATAAGCTCTGTGACCTTAGAAAAATCACTTCTACGTTCTGAGCATCAGTTTCATCATTTCTTAAGGAGACCTCCTCACAGGGCTGAACGAAGACTGAATGGATTAGACCTCAACATTGGTACTTTCCTGATACTTCAGTCCCGTGTCCGTACTTGGTCTCCAATAACTGTAATCTTAACTAACCAAAGGTGGACTAAGGGGGGATGGACACAGAGACCAACATTACTAAAGGATGAAAATCAAGGTTAGAAAAACCAGAAACTTCAGTTCTTCCATGGTCAGTTTCTTACTTATTGGCATGCTTGGTTGGTTTTTTTTTTTGTTTTTTTTGCAGTTTTTGGCTGGGACTGGGTTTGAACCTGCCACCCCCAGCATATGGGGCCGGCATCCTACTCCTTGAGCCACAGGTGCCACTCAGCATGCTTGTTTTAATTGTCTGTAAGTTTTGGTAAGCATTCTCAAAGTATTTCTAGAAGTAGATGGAGAATAAATCATAAATAAAATAAATCTGGTAATCCCTAAAGCCATGAGATACTGAAGTATGAGCCAACTTACACGATTCCAAAAATCAAATCTGAAATGATAAAAACTCTACATTTCCATTTGCAACACTTTAGCAATAGTGCTACAGAGCTCAAATGTATTCCCATGACCTCAGCTATTTCTTAAGTGCTTAGAAAGCGGGCTCAAAGCCGGTTCACGTTTATTGTCTCGTTTGCCCTTAAAAGAGTCCAGTGAAAGCGCAGGCAGCTGGAAGAATGGGGTCCCGGTCACAGTGTGAGTTGGTGGACAACCTGAAGGCAAAGTTCAGGTCCCCAGCACTCACATCGTTTGATGGGGGCATCAGGCAGTATGAAAAAGCTGGAAGCAAATCAAATACTTATAAAGCAAATAAACACTTATCCAGTAATTTGCATTATGATTTCCACAATGTGACATCTTTACTCCCAGATAATTGCAGATGACCTCCTGCTTCTCTGGCAGGAGCAAATATTTCAATTCACTTGCACGACACATTCGATGTCCTGTGGCAACAGAAATAGACTATGTCCTAGTTTCGGCTTCCTCCCAGTTAGATAGTCTTCATTCTGAAAACTTTTTTACACTCAGTAGTATAGAACCTCACGCTCCATACGGTATTTGAGATGAAACTTGAAAGCTCTTTCAAAGAGGGTTTCACTCATCGTATGTTAATGGAGCTCGGCCCTGTTCTGGCCCGTCATGTGCATTCATTCAGATAAAACACACACACGGCGCCTCCTAGTATTATCCCCAACTTGAAGATGAGGACCTTGAGGCTCGAAGGTTCAGGAACTGGCTGGAGTTGTATGGTACCGACATGCAGTTCTGAAGCCAAACGATCTGGCTTCAAAGCCTGTGTCCACAGCAGTCTACTGCTGCTTCTTATATAGCCAGCAAAAAACACTGTCAGGAAGAACAAAGGGAAGAATGCCAGTGCCAACATCAAATGAGGACATGTATTACTGACCAGCTGGAATATCCAGAGCCCTCACTTTTAGAGAAGGAAAGAACAAGAATATACAATGGAGAAGCTGATTGAAGGAAGAGATCTATTGCATGTAGTTAATGACGTATGGCAGCAAGGACTGACAGAACACAGGCACACACATACGCATGCACACAACAGATACAAGTTATCAAAAGAGAACCAACAGTCGCAGCTAACGACAGGATCAACAAGCTGACGTGCCTCCTACTTCAGCCACCAAAGGACATTACTGCACCACAACACAGTGCAAAGTCTCATGATCCAAACAAGGCTGACCTCAGTACGGACTCTTGGAGAACCAACTGCTCCTCTTTTTGAATAAGTGGATGTGCAGAATCCTTAATCCTACATCTAAATTTTAGAAGTATCGCTATCCAGATTGTTAAAATAGAAATCGATGTGGATGAAGTTACCGTCCACCTCAAACATTAAAACAAAATGATGATCAGCCTATTAGACTGTACATAGGTAAACTACCTTTGTGGCAGGGTTGGGGGGGGGAGGAGAATGGCATTTTCAGACTGCTCTTGGCAACAGAGAACACTTGCCAGAAACACGGGATGCAAGAGCCCAAAGACCGAGAACAGAAGCGATTGCTACAGAGTGTGCCAGAGCAAGAAGAAAGCAGAAGGCTTAGCATGGTGGCTCTTGCTATAATCCTAACACTTTGGGAAGCCAAGATTGGGGTATCACTTGAGGTCAGGAGTCTGAGGTTACCGTGAGCTAGGATGATGCCACTGTGCCCTAGCCCCAGCAACAGAAGGAGACCCTGTCTCAAAAAAAAAAAAAGGAGGAGGAGAAAGAAAAGAAGGAGCGGGGGAGAGGCGAGGGGAGGAAAGGAGAGGGGGAAAGAAGAGAAGGAAGAAAAAAGAGAGGAAGAAGAGAACAGAAAAACAGAAAGCAGAAAGAAGGCACTAAAGTTGGATAAACAAACAACTCGTCATGCTAGTATGTCTCAATAAAAATAGACCGTAAATAATGACACTTATCAGCATACTCACACAATCGTAATGACTAATTTGGAGGAGGTTGAAAAGATACAACATAAACAAAATACTAAACATCAATCGGAGAGGGGAAAGGAGATGAGAATGAGAGCCTCCAAGGGCCCTTCTCATTATACAAGAGAAGGACAGAAATTCTAATCAACTTTAAGCACTGTTAAATATACACATTTGCTAACAATTTGAGTTGCCACTAAAAGAGGGGATGTGAATTACATAACATCTAAACTGCTAGAGAAAGAAAGGAATTTTTAAAAACCTTCACATCACCCAAAATAAGAAAAGAAAGAAGATAGAAGCAGTGAAAACATTACAAACTCAAAATAATGACAGAAATAGGTACAAAAAATAACAGCTGCCATGAAAAAAAAATGTAAGTGAACCAAGCTATATATCCAAAATATAATGTGAAGTGGGGGGAAACAGAGCAAGTTGTAAAGTACCAGGTACAGCATAGCATCCACGTGAAACTGTGCCACTTATAAGCATGTTTATACTTGGTGAGCACAGCAACGCGTGGCCTGGGAGGATGCACAGAGATTTCTGAATGGCAGTTGCCTCTGCAGACACAAGACGTTGCCGAAGACTTGGAAGAAAGTGGGGGCTATTTCAACTGCAACAGTCATGTTCTTTTCTCTCATGATAAACACAATCTGGACGGTGGGGGGAAAGGAAAAAACCTCTACTGCTAATAGGCAAAAGGCTAGGAGCCTCTGAGAATGAGCACCTCTGAAATGTCAGGGGGTCTAGTCTCAGAGTCTCCCTCATAGCTACAAGCTGAGGGGCCTTTCTTCTCCCTTTTCTCAGGCACAACGTCAAAGCTGGAACAAATGAAGAAATGGGGAAAGAAGAAAAGTCTCCAGAATGATTCTCCAAGCGCGACTGCTCTTGGCAACGGGGAACACATGCCAGAAACATGTGATGCAACAGCCCAAAGTCTAAGAACAAACCACAAAGAAGAATTTTTTTAGCTGTTTTTCAAATTTTTTTTTCTAAGCCAAGCTCTCAAAGTTAGTTAGAAGAGAACATTACGAAACACGTTAAACCCGGTCTGATGCCAGTCAAGGTTAGCAAAAAAATGCACTAAATTGTAGTTTAGAGTTTAATTCCAAAACTGTTCTTTTAAAAATATTCTACTTTACTATTTAATGGCTGCCATATGTCGTTATATTTATAGTTACTTCCCTGATTTTAAAACAATAAAATAGATGCTAAGTGGTGAGTCTGTCACAACTAGCCATGCCTGTAATTAAGTCCAAATCATGGGGGAGATGAGATCTGATCGCCCACATGGAGATACCAGGTGCTCAGGGCTCATACTAGTGATTTTTCATATTGATTATTAATTTGTAGTCTTTGCAGTCAAAATAAGACAAATATTCTTTCTCAGTGCTATACCGTGATTAAAGAAGAAATGACTATGTGGCCACAATGAAGTCTGGTTTTCTCTAGAATACTAAGAGGCGCCATCTTTTTTTCTGCCTTCACTGCTATGGGGAGTGTGAGCTAGAAAGTATTCCAGGATTGCTAACCATTCTAACATGAAAGGGCTGTATCCTAGAGGTAGAATGTCAAAAGTAAGAAAGGTAGAGGGGAAAAACAGACCTCCTTCTCAAGAAGTGTTCCCTATGGAAAAGAAGAATGGCCAGCCTGTTGATAAATCAGTGGCACTACATAGGGACTCACCCTACCCACTGGTGAGAGAATTCCGAGAGGCAGCAGGTGTATTTGCTGACGGTTTAGCTAACCATCCCTTTAACTTCCACACAGCATTACTGGTCCTCTCTGCTGTGCCATGGGAGCTTATATTATCAATACAAAGAATAAAGATAAGAAATAAATCAATCTTTCAGATGGCAGCAGTTTCAAATTTCCATATTTCTTTTGAACATATTAAGTTCAAAACTAAGGCTACTGCCAAAAAAGTGGGATTTGAGGGTATACAATTTTTAAACTGGCAAGCAGTATGCAAAAATCCAAGGGAAAATTAAAGAAAGAAAACCAGCTGACTGTATATTTCTAGAAACCAAAACTTAGAGAAGTGATAGAAAGACTAGATACATTCGTTATGAATAAAATTTTAATTGAATTTAATTGAACACTCATTTTGAGCGTCTATCACATACCAGCCCCTTAGTGGAGACAGAGAGATCAAATGAAATGGTCCACGCCATCTAGAAACTCACAATGCAAGGAAGGTAAACTCCGTGTAAATCAACATTCAAAATTCCGTTTGAAAATATCTACTACTCTCAAACAGCATGATTTGGGGCAAGTCACGTAACTTCTCTAGGCTGCAATTTCCCGAAGAAAATAATAATACCTCCTTCATGAAGTTGTACAATGAGAAGATCATCCAGTTTGGTGCTTAGCAAGAAAGAGGCTGAACGAATACGCAGTATTACCCACGTGCATCATCAACGCTTACTATATATTCCACTAGTGTTAGTATCACAGACACCGACAACTAGGGCAGCCTGTGGGGTGAGGAAAAGCTCGCCAGAAGAGGGCAGCCGAAGGTGAGTCCAAAGGCCCATGGCTGAAGGACATTCTAGGGAAAAGCTGCAGGTGCAGCCAGAACAAGGTGAAAGAACGGCACAGCTTTGTCTTTGGTCCTCCAAACAGGTTAAGATGGTTCAGATAATGTGCGCACACACAGGCTGTCAACAAAACCGAGACTGCAGGTACAAGCCTGTAGGATGACAAAGAGCCTGATACAGCACAAGAAGGAACTGGGCTTCCCCTCCTCGGTGCTGTAAGCAGCGAAGATGATCCGCACGGCTGATGTCACTTACATCAATCCCATTGAATCAGCATTTGTAAATTCCAAATATGCAACAGTGAAAAAACCCCTCAGATTTTAGAGACTGGGGACTACTGGGATGTTATGAAGGGAAAAACGGAAGGAGATGGCAAAAGGGCGGGAGAGAAAGATGCAAAAGAAAAAAGCGGAAATTGGAAGGAACGGACGGAAGGAAACAAATGTAGGGAGGAAAGAGGGAAAGACTGGTGCCCTGAAAAATGTATTACATCTTCAGACTCACCGGTTTTCACAAAAGCAAAACAGAACAACACATCTGCATATATTTAACATAAGACAGGGCACTTCAACTCATCAAATTAATTTCACATTTACTAAAATAAACTTTGTATTTTATACAGATCTGTATACATAGGGAAAGGAATCCTAAGTGTTTTTCAATAATTATTTTTGAAATTGAAGAACTTCTTTACTTAAAGATGCATACTTTAATTACAAAGAGAAGTGGCTTCTATATCCACTTATATATACTTAAATAGCAGAAAAAGGACAGCAGATGGGCCAACTTCCGCACACCGGCTTCCACGTCCTTCCTTCTCCGGCGGTCATGGTAGAAGGATCCATCACTCAGACCCCTCCCAGCACAGCCCTTCAACCAGCAGTTGAAGAATCACTCTCAACCTTGTGCTCCAGACAGTTATGATCACTGGATAGGTGTTGGCATTTGAGAAGACGCCTACCAGCCCTTATGCAACTAGAATAATACACCTCGTATTATTACAGAGATTACTGGGACCTCTCCCTGGACTACCACACCACTACTCTAGTGAGATACATGGATCCAATAGAGAAGAATGTCAAAGAAGAAGTTTTCAGACTTGAATTAGAGGTTTAGATGGGAATCTCAAGAGGCAGCGTTTATGGCACAGACTCAGTGTGTGACACCCAGCATGTAGCATAGCATCAGTGCTGTTCCCTACCCTCTACTTCACTGCCGTGGATAACTTAGTACCGGTTTCTCTCCCATCACTGTGGCTTTTTCTGAATAGCCCCTAGAGACATATGGAAAAGACTAAATAAAACATATTTCATAGAACAACTAATTATGGATCAAGATTATTCTCTAAAGATTATTATCACGGTCCCCTTACATCAACTGTGGTGAGCCGAAGGTAACAGAACATAAAATTCAGAAGGAATGATCTTCA
>CAUYRH010056290.1:0-10177 GCA_963574655.1 Perodicticus potto
CCCCTGACCACTGAGTCTGCCATGAAGAAGATAGAAGACAACAACACACTTGTGTTCATTGTGGATGTCAAAGCCAACAAGCACCAGATCAAACAGGCTGTGAAGAAGCTTTATGACATTGATGTGGCCAAGGTCAACACCATGATCAGGCCTGATGGCGAGAAGAAGGCATATGTTCGACTGGCTCCTGATTATGATGCTTTGGATGTTGCCAGCAAAATTGGGATCATCTAAACCAAGTCCAGCTGGCCAATTCTAAATATATAACTTTTCACAGTAAAAAAAAAAAAAAAAAAAACTTTATAAGGGCAGTGATCATGCCAACCATGCTTTATGGATCTTGAGATTGTCAGCACCTCAAATAGTGACTGCATTGTATTTGGTGAATAAATGTTCCATTTGATAGGATCTCAATGCAAATAATTTTAATGATCAGATAGTAATAAAGATGTAGGAAGGGCCCTAATAAAATACAATAGACAAACCTTGTGACATACCTTGCTTGAGCACATTTAAATTAATTGTAGTTTTGGAAGACTGAGTATCAAGGAACTTAGGAAGATTATCCTTCCATTAAATCATTTTTTTTTTTTTTTATACAGAGTCGCACTTGGTCACCCTTGGTAGAGTGCCAGGGTGTCTTAGCTCACACCAACCTCAAACTCTTGTGTTCAAGTGAACCTCTTGCCTCAGCCTCCCAAGCAGCTAGGACTACCAGCGCCCATCACAACACCTGGCTATTTTTTTAGAGACGGGGATGGCGTCTCACTCTGGCTCAGGCTGGTCTTGAACCTGTGAGCTCATCTTTAAAAATATTATGAATTTAAAGATAAAAGACTTGGTCAGCTCTGCTATTTACTCTCCTTTGATCTTTCTATGCCTATCTTTTATTTGGAAAATGCAGACTAAGTTATAGGATCATTGTGATGGTCAAATGACATAGTGTATCATTATGTTTTAAAATATATAAAATAATAAACAAATGTGAGATAAGTTGTAAATCTCTAGAGCATGAGTTGTGGGGGACATTCTAAATGCAAACAAAACTGCCAGAGTAATAAGTGCTCATTATCCCTTAGGGACCATGAGGAGGACGTCTGGCAGTCATTTCTGTGGTCAGTATAAGACTATCTAAGTGGTAGATAGTGTGGAACCTAGGGTTTTAAACTGTTTGGGACTTCCTAAAGACTTTATAAGATGAGGTTCAAAAAGACTTCCTACATAGAGAAAACCCATTGAGAAGTCCTGATAGAGTAGCAAATGGGTCAGAAACCGCTTAAATGAAAAGGTTATGTGCTATAGAGGTTAATTATGTATTTCCCAACAAATTGTGCTGGTTGTTGGTCTGTTCTTCACAGCCATGTCTTTAGGAAAAGGAAGCCTACAACCCTCTGTGGGGGAGGGACAAACTGTGGCCCCAGGGTTCTTCTTTTCCAGAGACGGGGATTATATAGACATAATTGTTTACAAAAATTCCAAAAATACAGTTTGATGTTTGTTTGATGAGAAGAGCAGCAATAGACACTTTCTTCTGACACTTAGAGAATGGAGAAGGTGGCCTGTGAATATTCATTTATTGAGTACCGGATAGGTCCCAAGCTCTCCGACAGGCCCTGGGGAAACACTCTGACACGCTCTTCCTCATCGTCCATGCTCACAGCCAGTTGACAGAGATAGACATTAAGCACTTACTCTACAATTATTTTTTTCCTACTGGGAATAGATGATAATACAAAACTGTTTATATACCAGTTGTAGAACAGTACTATTGTTCTTCTTTTCTCTCCAAACTAATGTCTTAGGTTCTTCCAAATAAATTTTAGAATGTTTCTTTGTTTCTCTTCCTCAAGATTACTCTTAAGTCTGATTGCTTAAGGATGTTTATAGAACGGAATGCAGCCCTGAGTACAGACAGAGGTAAATTCTCCAAAATCTCAAATAAAGCAAGTAATGAAAAAGCAAAAGAAACAAGAACAAAATCAAGATAGAATAAATATTTTTTACCATATATCCTCTTCTAAATTGTTTAATTTAAATAAATCTTGGCAGTTTTCTAGAAGGTGAAAGTCTACTAAAGCATATTCTTACTTATCTCTTATTTCTTGTAGGTGCTCAATAAATATTTTTTCCCATAATTATGTAAATTCATGGTCAGATTCTGATGGGTGAGAAAATATGGAGGGAGTAAAAAAGGGTATTTAACTTTTCTCCTATGGGCTACGATTCTGTAGGGTGGATGATTGTAGTTTTTATTTATTTATTTCTGTCACCCTGGGTAGAGTGCTGTGGCGTCATAGCTCACAGCAACCTCAAACTCTTGGGCTCAAGCGATTCTCTTGCCTCAACCTCCCTAGTAGCTGGGATTTTAGGCACCTGCCACAATGCCTAGCTATTTTTTTTGTTGTTGTTGTTGCAGTTGTCATTGTTGGTAAGCTGGCCTGGGCCGGGTTTGAACCCATCAACTTTGGTGTATGTGGCTGGTGTCATAACATCTGTGCTACAGGTGCTGAGCCTAAGATGATTTTAGTTTTAATTTAAAAAACAAAAACATAAAAAATCTGATCGCCTATAGAACAGAAAGAATTAGAAAAAAAAACTCAAAGATTTTTAAACACTATTAAAAGTTGCTGGCTTCAGACTCAGTTGTACATCTTAAGTACGCCTATTCTTAAGTATTTATTATCTATCCAACATTCAGCACAAATATGCTGTTAACAAAACTGTTTTATGAAGAGGTTGTCTATATCCATCATTATTTCTAGCTACTAGCCAGAAATAATAGTTTAGATCAGAGAAAAAAATAATCAATAATTTTTGTTTTTAGAAAAGTATTTTTTATTTCTAAGTTATACTAAATACTTATATTTCTAAGTTATACTAAATCACTAACCATTTATTTATTTTTCAAAATGCTTTTGGGCAAGTGAATATGTTACTGAATCATTAATGCAGGGTGATTTAGATTTTCATTTTTACTAAACTTCAAACTGTCTTTTAAATATTTTTGAGAATTTGCTTTTGGATACTTTTTTCTCAAAATTGTGTTACTGTTCACTTCTTTTTCTCATGATATTTTCCAATTTGTGGATTTACATAGGACAAATAGTCCTTAGAGATTACTTTTTTCTGGGTTCTTAAGAAATAAACGATATTTAAAAATAAATACTGACATGTTAAATTTTGATATTGTAAAGAGAAAAATTATGGGAATTTGTGTTTTAAAATAAAGCATGGTTATCTTTTATTTTTGTGACGTTTCTTACAATGTCCATCTACCCTAAATGGAACCAAGAGGAAATTAGAACTTCAACTTGAAAGCTTTAGCAAATCCTGAAACCCAAGGGATATTTGCCAGCCAGAAATTCAGAGCTAGTCATGCCTGGACTTTCTTTTATATATGCCACTTATCTAGAGCTTTTTCACTATTTTCATTGTTGGTGGAGGGGGGTGCATTTAAAAAACTTTATGATCAATGGTCTCATATCTTCAAGTGTTTGCTTCCTTTTGGCTTAGACTCTGGTTTTGAAAAATCTTTAATGGGCTGGTTAAGTGGAAGAGTCCATAGTTCTCCCTTAAGATGGGGAGTGGGCTCTAGGCCACACAGTTGTGTGGGGAAAGACTTTCCTGGACTGACCTGGCACCATTTTTTGGTTCAGGTTCTTTTCACAATTTGCTCTTCTAAAGTTTACCAGCAGGCAACCTCTTTTGCCAAGGCTCTCTGCTGGTCAACAGCTGTTGTGGCCGTAGATAACTGACCAAAAGCATATGTATTAGTAATTCTAGAGACTTTCCAGAGTACTGGTGGTTTCAGAAGTAAGCTGTTACTGGCCGTACATGCAGTTTTAAACATGATCACTGGAGATATTTTTAGGATAGAACTCTATTGTTTTTCCCTCCTACTAATCATAAACTTTCAGCTTAGGAAAATACTGTATTTCAAATCAAGCAGTTATACGTAAATATTGTATTTGATTTATTTAAAATATTCACAAGTAACTATTAGTTCATATCTTTAAAGTTCAACGAAATTGTAATGGGTCAAGTGCCATTCTCATTCTTCTTTCAGCCAAATAATTCGACCTACTGTTAGCTCTACCTAAGATATTATAGTTCATCAGCATTTTGCCTTTGGGAAGGATTTCTGTAAATCTGAGCAAAGGGGAAATAAAGTTAAAACACCTTTAATATTCAAGTATAACTCATTTTGGCTGCCTCACTATTGCATTTATTGTTGAAGGGGACTTTTTTTCTTATTTTAAGAGAAAAAAACAAGCCAAAAGTCTCAGCAAGATTTAAATTATAAGTAAAATATCTCTAATTTTAGAGCATTTTTCCACCTATTTTTCTCTTTGGAAAACAAGAAAATGTTCAAAATAATACTGTTGACAAAATGTCTTGTTTTAGATTATCAAAGAGAAATGTTAAGCACAGATTTATGAATTATTAAAATTATAGTGAAAATATCCAAAATTTCATTTAAGTTATATAAACTTAATGATTTATTCCATTTGGAAAAATTTTAAAAGAATACCTGTGGCCAGGAGTGGTGGCTTGTGCCTATAATCCTAGCACTTTGGGAGGCCAAGGCTGGTGGATCACCTGAGCTGAGGAGTTCAAGACCAGCCTGAGCAAGAGTGACACCTTGTGTCTAAAAATAGCTGGGCATTGTGGCAGGAGCCTGTAGTCCCAGCTACTTAGGAGGCTAAGGCAAGAGGATTGCTTGAGCCCAATAGTTTGAGGTTGCTGTGAGCTATGATGTCATAGCACTCTACCCAGGGCAACAAAGTGAGACTCAGTCTCAAAAATAAAATAAAATGAAATACAAATAAAAGAATACCTGTATTATGGAATATATGTTATTAGAGTGTTTTTAGAAGATTGGTCAGTAATACATATATATCTTGAATTTATTATCTATGAGTTTAAAAAGTAATTGATTAGAATTAAAGTATAAATAAGGTAGGCTTTCAATAGACTCTTTATCCCAAATACATTTTTATTCTTTATTTTTGATGAAGTTTTTATAAGATAGACCTTTATTCAGGGTAAAATAGCAAGGGGTTTCAATGGTTTTTGTTGTTTTCCCAACATCTTGGTTCTCCGGGTATTATGATTAAGGCAAAAACTGCACTTAGGCAGCAAGATTAACTTCTGTTAATGGGATAAAAAAGTTAAAATATTTTCTGGGGAAAACAACTACTTTTTAAAAATTGTGAGATATTTCTTTGGATATTTTCATTACTAAAGTGAAATTGCAAAAAGGAAAAAAAGAAATAGAGACTGTCAATATTATAAGAGTTTCTCTTTCCTGATAAGCTATACACCGTCTTTGTATTAAAAAAATCATGCTTTTAAATTTAAGCTTTTTTAAAGTAATAAAAATTGAAATACTAGTTATCTTTTAAAAGGTATTAGAATATGTAGTTTCATTCCTCTTAACCAAGTACACTTAATCATAATTAAGTTTGATAATATTAGATAATATTTAACATATGGGGGAATAATTAAATGCAGTTAACATTTCTAACTGTTAATTATACCAATATCTGCCTAGTGAATATTATAATACATATTTATTTAGAAGATAGGTCATTATAAACATTTGGGCATTAAAGTTTAGGATTATAGTTGAGGCATTAATTTTATATGAATTCCTCTGTATGACCACAAATAAGAAAATAAATATCTCCCAAAATGTTTAAAACCAATGTCAAGGCCAAAGGGGGTAAAAAATTAAGAAAAACATTTTGAAATAATTGGTGAATTTAATCAAACTACAAAGATACTAGAATGAAGAGCTTAGATTATTTTTTATTTTGCATTTTATATAAGATATGCCAGCACTAGATATATTTTTACATTTTATAATTTGAAATGATGAGTTATGTTTACACAAAGTTATAGTACATTCAGAGATGGAGGGTTTATTTTCTTAGCTGCATTCCATCTGTTTTGTCAAAGGCCTAGTGCCAGCATCATCACGATGTTCTGATCATCAGGCACAACGCTCTTGTATGTGAATCAAGGTGGATTTCTGTTATGTTTGACTGACTTTGAATAGAGTAAAGGACAGAAAAGGCCATGAGCTGCTTAGTTCAAGATGTTTGAAAAGAAAGCCATACACAGATCCCAAGTTATATCAATTATTTAAGAAAAGTATAATTTTTGAGCTAGAAATAGTTGTTATCTGTGAACCATTTGATTTAATTAATTGTAATGGTAGATATGATGAATGCATGGTTTCATTTTTAGAACTATGAACATTTTCCCCCCAACAGAAAGAAATGCGGTACTGTGTTAAGCAAACTTTATTTTTTCCAGAAAGATAAATCAGAAAAAATGTTTTGAGGCCAGTTAAAGATTATTCTGTTTTATATTTTCTAACTATAAATATTGTATAATGCTTATTATAAAATTAAAATGTTAAAAATACAAATAAAAATTTCCTGTAGAATGGGTTACATTTTTAAATAACAAAAGACTATTTCTTCATTTTTTTGGATCCCATGGAAAAAGTGTAGTTTCTTAAAGTGCATATTGTTGATTTCATTGTTAATGAGAAAAATGGTTTTTTCTGATTTTCATATTTATGAAGGAACAACATGAAAGTTTTCTAATCTTACATGAAAAAATTAGGAAAAGTCATACCTTGAAGTTAGGTTACGAATGAACTGAACTTTTGCCACTTCCTCACCTCTAATTTATTTCTCCATTACTGACAGAGAATATCTGGATTGGCTTTAATTTGCATCATATATTTTTCAACCAAAAAAAGATCTAAATAGTTTGCAATTGATTTATTTCTGAAAATAATCTTAATTGTTTTGGCAAGATTTTACCTACTATATTCTAATATATATGCTTGGCTAAACTTGTGACAGTGAACATTTATTTGTGGTAGTGCTGCTCATGTAGAAATTATTATATATTGGCCAGCTTGATTGATAGTAAATTGAAATGAATATATTTTACCTACAAATGATTCAAAATCTTTCCTGAAATAGGTTTCTGACATGTATTTTTTAACTCAAAATTTGCTAACCTCTCCAAACATCAAAATAAGAGGGCATGAATCACAATTTTTTTTTAACATTTTATAATTTATAAAATAAATTTTTAAATATATAATACAGTTAAGTAAATTTACAGTATTCAAAAGGCTTTGTGGAGCTAGAAAGACAATTTATCATTTAAGAATTTTCTTTGTTCATGATCAATACTTATAGTCACCCAATATCTATGATTAAAATAATAACTTCCTTTTAGAATTTTAAGTGAGTATTTTTATGAAATCTATTTTCTATATTAATATGTTGAAAAGAATCTTGCCAAATTGGTTTAGAGTTTTCACTTTAACAATAAAAGGGCGAGGGAGGGGAGGTGAGGGGGGAGGATGGGTAGAGGGAAGGCAATTGGTGGGATCACACCTATGGTGCATCTTAGCAGGGTACTAGTGAAACTTACTAAATGTAGAACATCAATGTCTTCATATAGTGATTAAGAAAACGCCATGAAGGCTATGTTTAATAGTTCGATGAAAATATTTCAGATTGTATATGAAGTCAGCACATTGTGCTCCATGATTGCAATAATGTACACATTTATGATTTAATAAAATTATAAAAAAAATTTATTATATGAAAACTCTTTTGTTTATTGTCCTCTTCTGTAATTGAGGGTGCTATAGGGGACCTGAAGTTGATGCTACATGTTTTTTCTTATCTTCTGGAAATATTTTTATACTCACTAGGCTGTAAAACTATTGAAATCCCTACAGGGATGTCTGTATTTGGCGATACCTCTGTATAAACATATCTTTTCCTGTGTGAAAAAGATGTAAATTAGAATTATCATTTTATAGCAATCCTCAATCTTTAAAGTGAAAGACTAAAAGATAAGTGGTACATCTAATCTACTTTCAGAAAATCGTTATTAACTGAATCTTTGCTAATTTAAGGTTGGTTATCATTTAAATGGTGTTATCTTTTCTTTAGAGAGAATATTCATGATTCATTTATGCAATATTATTTTAGACATTTAAAATATTCAAGGAACTGTTTTTGACATTTCATTTATATGTAAGTTAGGATATGTTAAATAAAATCAGCCTTGTACATTACTTAAACAATAAATCTCTTCTTCTTTTTTTTTTTTTCTTTTTGAGACAGTCTCACTTTGTCTCCTTGGTAGAGTACCATGTCAACATAGTTCAGAGCAACCTTAAAGTCTTGGGCTCAAGCAATCCTCTTGCCTTAGCCTCCCTAGCTGGGACTACAGGTGGCTGCCAAAAAGCCTGGCTATGTTTTTTTTTTTTTTTTTTTTTTTGTTTTACAGACAGGGTCTCACTCTTGCTCAGACTGGTCTCAAACTTCTGAGCTCAAGCCTACTGCTTGCCTCGGCCTCCCAGAGTGCAAGTATTACAGGCGTAAGCCACCACACGCCCAGCAATAGTAAATCTTCTAATGAAATACATTTGCAAATGAAGAGAAAGAATGGATGACCTTCTCCTGGAAAAAGCTCATACAACTCACTTAAGAAAGACACCAAATCTCATAAATAAATGGGCAAACAGCATGACCATTCCATCAAAGAGGAAATGTAAGAGAAATTATTAGCTTCAACAGTACAAATAATAGAATAGTAAGATTTTTTCCCCACAAATCAGATTAGCAAAGCCTAAAAGAAATGTATTGCTGGTGAGGGTGAAGGTAATTACATTCTTTCTGGGAGTAAAAATTGTTGTAGCTTTTAAAAATCAAGCAGATTTTAAGATGTTTATCATACAGCATTTTCTGTTTTAGTAATCCGTGCAGAGAAAATAATATGAAATTTTCACTAAGGTTTACACTCAATGCTTCTTGGCACAATCTTATTTATAACAATGAGAAATTGTAAACCACCTAAATACTTAGAGCTGTGACTATGTAAATTACACATCACTCAAATGGAACTTAATACAGTCATTAATAACTATTGATGATTTATTAAAATAATAAATAGCATATATAATTTTAATGTCATATGGCAATAAAGTTCTTCTGGTAGTTAGACAAGAGAAGCTGGATACAAAATTATACACTCCAAATAATTTCAAATAAGTTAAAATGAAAGAAAAAAGACTGGAAGGAAATATGACAGAATATGGTTTTACAAAGAGGAAAGTTAAGGGAATTTTTTTCCTGCTGCTTTCTTTGTTTATTACTACTAATCAGACAGCATATGTTATTTTTAAATCACAGTGGAGGGTCCTTAAAGTTTGTGCTCATTGCCTCAAATATTGTGCAAAAGGAATATGCACAATTTTTTTGTTGTCAAAAGCAAATTATTTGGAGCAAACAAGATATCCAAAATAAGTGAATTATTAAGATGTATTTTTTAGGAGAGTTCATTTTCTTTTAAAATGTTTTTGAACTTTCTAACATTTTCACAATGCCTCCCTAATTACTTTTGTAATCAGAAAAGCATAAGTTGAAGTTTTTTTTTTTTTTTTGAGACAGAGCCTCAAGCTGTCACCCTGTGTAGAGTGCAGTTACATCACAGCTCACAGCAACCTCCAACTCCTGGGCTTAAGTGAGTCTCTTCTCTCAGCCTCCCAAGTAATTTGGACTATAGGTGCCCACCACAGTGCCTGGCTCTGTTTTGGTTGTAGTTGTCATTGTTGTTTGCCAGGCCCAGGATAGATTTGAACCCACCAGTTCTGGTGGATGTGGCTGGTGCCTTAGCTGCTTGAGCTACAGGCACCAAGCCCATAAATTGAAATTTTTAATAAGGAAGTTTTCTAGAGGTTTCTCCTGAGCAAAATTTGTTAGTCTCAAAAATAACTTATAAGATATATGTAACTTAATAGTTATATGTAACATTTATTACTTATCACTTAAGTATTAACTTGAAAAATCAGTAACAATTTTTAAGTTTTTTTTTTTTTTTTTTTTTTGAGAAAGAGCCGAAAGCTATCACCCTGGATAGAGTACTGTGGCATCACAGCTCACAGCAACCTCCAATTCCTGGGCTCATGCGGGTCTCCTGCCTCTGCCTCCCAAGTAGCTGGGACTACAGGCGCCCGCCACAACACCCGGCCATTTTTTGGTTGTAGTTGTCATTTCTATTTTGGCGGGCCTGGGCTGGATTCGAACCCACCAGGTCCAGTGTATGTGGCTGGCACCCTAGCTGCCCGAGC
>CAUYRH010056293.1:0-19364 GCA_963574655.1 Perodicticus potto
TTCCTCATGAAGTATTCACCCAGGCCGATGCTTTCAAGAGTGTTCCCCGCACTTTCTTCTAGTATTTTTATAGTTTCATGTCTTAAGTTTAAATCTTTAATCCATTGTGAGTCAATCTTCGTTAGTGGTGAAAGGTGTGGGTTCAAATTCAGTCTTCTACAGGTTGCCAGCCAGGTTTCCCAGCACCATTTGTTAAATAGGGAGTCTTTTCCCCACTGAATTAAACACATATTTTATATGGTGTATATATTATATACTGTGTTTTTGAGATAAGGTAGGGAACAGAAAATGTTATTAAGAAAATCATAAGAGAAAATATACTTAATGTTCATTAAGTGGCAGTGGATCATCATCAGTGTGTTCCTTCTAGTTCAGCCTCCTTCACGGTGAGCAGGAGGAGGAAGAGGAGGAGCCTGAAGGGTGGGGCTTGCTGTCTCGGGTGGCAGAGGCAGAAGGAAATCCATGGATAAGAGGATCGTGCAGTTCAAACCCGTGTTGACCAAGGGTCCACTGCACTCAGTTTTTCCTTCGAGTATCTATCAGCTTGATAGCTGAGTGCTGTCTTATCTGGGGAGGCCAGGCTGAGGTTCCACAGTCCCCCGGGCAGCATTGCTCTGACTGCGTTGGCGGTAGTCCCTACCCATTCCTTTGCCTTCATTCTGCCTGAAAGATAGTCTTTCCCCCTTTATTTTTAGATTGGGGACCTTGCTAGTGTCTTGTCTCTGTGTGTCTTTTCTTGTGACATGTATACAAAACGTGGTGCCCTTCACTGCCCTTTGTCACCTGTCCCTTCTCTTCCCAGGTCTCAGGATGCAGCCTTAGGGTCTCACAGCGCATCCTTCTGCTTTGTTATTTTCTTGGTCCTCATCTTCTGTGTTGGTAATTCAGGCATCCCACATAACCACCTTCACCTTCTCTTTGTCTGGAGAGTTGTTTACTTGAAGACCATATTTTTTAGTTACAGAAAAGCTGTTTTTGTTTTTTTTCCCTCCTGTGTGTTACGATAGATGCCCTTTGAGCACTATAATTATTTTAATTAAAATTTAAGCCTTCATCTGTATCCTCCAGGAGCTCTTTCTGGGTGTGTGCTCTGTCGCTTCTGAGCCATCCAGTCTGTTATAGAGACCCATAGAACGAGGTTATCACTCTTTGTAGGCTCCCTGGGTCCAGGTTTGTGGAGTACTGCTGGGGTTGGCAGGCCTGCCGAGGTGGTGTCCAGAAGGCAGCTGTGCCCACGGTGACCATGGTTGAGCCCACCTGATGCCCTCTGATTGCTCGCTGGGGACGGGTTGCTCTGCCTCCTGCTCAGCCACTGCTTTGCATTGGTGCTTAGGACTCTAGACTGAGCACTCAGACCAGGGACGGCCTTCTTCTAGGGTCCCTAGGTCCCCCCTCAAGCTTTGCTGAGACCTGTGGTTCTAAGATGTTCATTCAGGGCACTGGGGCTGCCTCCCTGCACAGCACATGCACCCTGCCACTCCTTGTCCTCAGCACTGGAGAGGCCGATTGGGGACAAGGGGAGGTAAAGGCACAATGCCAGGGTCAGTCCCTTGCTTCAGAGACACATGAAAGACTGGAACTCAAGGAAAAAATAATTATTGAGCAGCACTTTACTGATTTTATTTCATACTTCATATACAAATAAAACAGACTTTGGGAGATTAGTGGTAAACTCAGGAATTGAATGCCTTGTGCTGGTTGTACACTCACCTGTGCCATTAAAGTGAGCTGGCCTGCCCAGAGCACTGATGTGGCTGGGCGTGTTTCATAGGACTCTGACTTCCTTATAGTTAGGTACCTGTGAGGGGCTGTGAGGAATTCTCATGTTTACTTAGACAGTAACTTACCCTGAGCCTCAGTTTTCTAATCTGTAAAATGGAGGAATAATATTAAATAAATAAATCCTTCACACCCTTGTTGGGATGGATTGCATGATGTAATGTCTGTAAAGCATCTCTGATGTCTAACATGTAGCAGATCCTCTGTAAATGTGGTCCCATCCTTCCCCTCTATTTGTCCCCAGGTAAGAGGAGCAGTGTTAGGCTGGGTGGACTGTCGGACTCGCCCAGGCGGTGGGCTCCTCAGGCTCACTCCCTTTTGGGGTGACTACTGATGTTAGAATCAGTTCACCTGACTCTGTCGCTTACAAGATACTTGTCTTTAGAACATGCTTGGTAATGTTTGCTATCTTTTTCTGTTTGTTTTTTTTGAGACAGAGTCTCACTATGTTTCCCTCAGAGTTCCATGGCGTCACAGTTCACAGCAATCTCCATTTCTTGGGCTTAAGTGATTCTCTTGCCTCAACCTTCCAAGTAGCTGGGACTACAGGCACTCACCACAACACCTGGCTATTTTTTGTTGTTGTTGTAGTTGTCATTGTTATTTGGCAGGCCCCGGGCCAGGTTCAAACCCACCATCCCTGGTGCATGTGACTGCCACCCTAACCACTGAGCTACAGGCGCCAAGCTGGTATCCTTTTTTTTCTTTACAAAAGAATGGTAAAGTCTGAGACTTGAAAGGTTTCAGCTGGACTCAAAGACAGACCCTCCCCCCTTATCCATCCCTTCCTGGCAGCAGCAGAGTTCCTCCCCCCAGCTCATGCTCGTGTCCAGGGTCCATCTTGGCTGTCAAAGGCCAGTAGACATTTGCATCCTGAGTCCTTCCTGACTTGGGTAGACAGGGGAGTTGGACAAGTGTGTATCTCAGATGTGGATACCCCTCTCATCCAGGCAAAGCAACCGCCAGTGTGGCCCGGGGGGCAGGGGAAGGAGGTAAGAGAGCTACAGGGTGGAGGCCGGTGGTAGAGGCCACTTACAGGCCACTGTGAGGACTTGGCTGGTACTTTGAGTGAGGTGGGGAACCTTTGGTGGGTTCTTAGCAAAGGGTGACTTTGCGCAATATAACTTTTATTTTTAGAGATGGGGTCTTGCTATGTTCTCCAGGCCGGTCTCTAACTACTGGCCTCAAATGAGTGATCCTCCTACCTCACCCTCCCAAAGTGCTGGTATTACAGGATTGAGCCACCAGGCCTAGCCCAGTAAAACTTTGAAAAAAATATGATAGGAGCCAGATTGGGAATTGACCACAAGTGCCATCATCTGCCAAGAGGCTGTGAGGAGCCCTCAGATTCTCTGTGTGTTCTGAAGCCAGGACCCTGATGGTTGAGTGATCCGACTGTGGGGACTGCACATTGGAGGGACCTCTCGCCACGTGTGGGCAGAAGCAGTAGCAGTGCTTTGCAAGTTCCAGTTTGGCATTATGCACGCACAGGTCCAGCAGCACCACTGGGGCCTTCACTGCTGTGTGTCATCCCGCATTGTCATCACCGGTGATGGCAGCAGCAGTATTGGTGATGCTGTCTGATAGAGGGCCAGACCAGGAGGCCTGGCACGTGCTGTCCATGACAGCTGAGTTCAGGGGTGGTGGGAATGGGCATAACTGCTTTCTCCTTTTAGGTGGGCATGTGACAGGGTCACCAGACCCACAGCAAGGCCCTAGAAGAGGGATGAGGCTGAGGTGAGGGGTTCGCTCTGCTGATGGACCCTTCCTGCGGGGATCGGCTCCCCAGGGTGTCCCCAGCTGGACTTGCTGCTGTGCCCCCGAGGGAAGCAGGCCCCCTGAGGAGATACTAGGTGGGCCTCAGAGCAGGGAGGGCGGGTCTCAAGGTATGGGCGGCCAGACCGAATGCAGGACACCAGTAAAATCTGAATGTCAGATAAATAATAATCTTTCAATGTAGGCTTGTTCCAAATACCATACTTATATGCAGAACAATTATCGGTTTCTTTGAAGGTCCAACCTAATTAGGCTTCCTGCATTTTAATTTGCTAGATCTAACTACTGTCGTGGTGTGTTGTTCGTTGGTGAGCTGCGCCTGACACTTAGCCTGCCACCTAAGTCACCTGTCAGGGTTGCCAAGAAATAGGACTTTGAAAGAGCAATTGAATATGTTGGAGAAGAGTTCTGCCAGGCTCCTGGTCTGTCTCTGTTGTCTGAGCTGTGAGTCACAGCCTGACCTTGAGTGCTCACTGAGGCTCTTGCATCCTGCCCTTCCACTTCTGTTCCCGAAGCCTGCTGTGGGGACCTCTGTGCCGGCTAATGGCTAGGTGTGGATATGGCAGTGCAGGCCCCAGGGAGCTGGTGCTGAGCACTTAAAAACGGTGCACCCAGGTGCAGGGGCTGTAGCCCCTGTAACCAGTCCCATGGACTGTAGGGGTGGGTCAGTGCCAGGAGCCTGGAGGCTTTGGGTGGGTTCTGCTCAACAAAGGCTGCAGTCTGTTCTGCTGGGGAGATGGCTCTGCCCAAAACCTAGGTTTCTAGTTTTATCTTGAGCATCTACTCTGCCAGATACCACCTCCTACCTGTTATGGGTGAATTGTGTCCCCCCCCAATTCAGATGTTTAAGCTCTAACCCCCTAGTACCTCACAATATGGCCTTATTTGGTGATAGGGTCTTTAACAAGGAAAATGAAGTCATATGTTCCCCCAGAAACTCCTTTGGGACCCTGAAACAGTCCCAGCTGGTAAAGAGTGGGTGGAGTACACTGCTGAGAACGCTGTGTCTTACACCCCAGAGTCCAGCCTCCTGCTGTGCCTTCTGCTCTGGCTTTCCAAGTCCTATCTTGTGGGATGGCGCGTTAGTTTGCTAAGCTACTATAACAAAGCACCACAGACCAGGAGGCTCGCACCGCAGCACTTTATCATCTTACAGTTCTGTAAGCAGGACGTGTGAGGTGAAAGTGTGGGCGGAGTGGGTTTTTCAAAGGCCTCTCCTTGTCTTGCAGACAGCGGTCTCTCCCATGTGTGTGTCTGTTCTAACCTCCTCTTATGAGGACACCAGTAAGATTGAATTGGGGCCCATCCAAGACCACAGACTTGAAGGTGATCCATTAAGGGTGGCCTTCCAGATCCATGGGAGTGACCCTTCCCCAGGAAACAGCTGCAAGTTGAGTGGTGGTGGCCCTGAGCTGAGAGGTCCGTGTGCCTGTGCTGGGGACACTGCTCTTAAGTTGACTCTGTGCTCTCACGAGTCCGCAGCTGTAGAGATGGACTCTCCCCACAGCACCTAGAGGTGAAGCGCTATAGAAGGCAAGTCCCATAAGGACCATCACTCAGTTCAGCAGCTAGGAGATGCCCATCTTCCTTGGGGAGGTTTGGCTGCATTCTGTTTTCTGAGTGTAATGTACTCCTACAGAGGAGTGCGCCATCTGAGTCAGGGCTTGGCCATTTTACATGTGCATAAGCTGGTGCGTTCCTTGAAGAGGTCTGGAAAAAGTTATCTCAGAGCTATTTTTATGTCACGACATCTTTGAGTAATTAAATTTATTTTTATATCATTGTTCTTAGCCATGAATTTGCCATTTAAAGATTTGTCTTCCATGATAAAAATGTCACCTGAAATATCAGAAACTAGGATTTAGAGGACTGGATAAATTTGAGAAAATGAGCAACACTTGATTCTGGATAATTGGCTTCATTATGATTTAAAACTTCAAATTATAAATTTGTGTTTTTTCCCATTTGCAGAATTTTTGCTTTAAATTCCACAGTTAGTAAACTTGGCCGTTGAGTGTGGGGAAGCCACTCGGTGGCCTCACTCATCCAGCCAGTGCTGTTTGCAAGGCAGCATTCTTCCGCACGGGCTCCTGAGCGACAACAGTGGGAGGGGTTTCCTGGGCAGTAGCTGGGTGGCGTGTGCACGGATGAGGGTAGGACCCCCCGTGGAGCATTGATTCCACAGAGAGGCAAGGATTTGGCACAAACCAAACTAGAACACTCTCTCTTGTGGCCTCCTGGCTGACCTCAGAAAGGACCTGGGGTGTGGCTCTGAGCCCTTCTGATGTGCAGCATGATTTTAAGAGGTAAATGGCTGTTTTTACACGGTACCTTATAGGCAGACTGGTCACACTGACTGACTGATCCTCCCAATAATGCCATGGATAGCACACATCTCCCCAGGACGGACCCCGGTTTTATTTGTTTATTATTTTTTGGTGACAGAGTCTGACTCTGTCACCCCTGGGTAGAGTGCCGTGTCCTCAGTCTAGCTCACATCAACCTCAGTCTCTTGGACTCCAGCCATTCTCCTCCCTCAGCATCTGGGAGGAGACTCTGAGGGGAGACTCTGAGTAGATGGGACTACTGGCGCCCACCACAATACCCGGCTAATTTTTCTCTTGCTCAGGCCGGTCTTGAACTCCTGAGCTGAAGGGATCCTCCCTCCTCAGCCTCCCAGAGTGATGCTGACCAGAGTGCCCTGGTCAAAACACTGCAGCAGGACTGCTTGGTAAGGCCACACTCTCACCCTGTCCTAGCTGTCCTTGTCCTGGTGGCAGCAGAGGGGGAAGGGCATGGTCTGCTGATGAGGCAGAGGAGGATCATAGGGATGAGCTTGGGGATCAGAGAGGAAGGACAGTGACAGTGTGACAGTGGGGGAGCAGTACCAAGCATCAGCAGTGCTGGGAGCATAGTAGGCAGTGGCGAGGGGTACTGTTGGCAGTGTTGGGGAGCATCGTAGGCAGTGGTGAGGGGTGCTGTTGACAGTGTTGGGGAGCATCATAGGCAGTGGTGAGGGGCGCTGTTGGCAGTGTTGGGGAGCATTGTAGGCAGTGGTGAGGGGCGCTGTTGGCAGTGTCAGTTGTGCTGGGAGCATCATCGGCAGTGGTGAGGGGTGCTGTCGACAGTGTTGGGGAGCTGTCAGCAGTGGTGAGAGACGCCATCAGCAGTGGTGAGGAGCGCTATTGGCAGTACTGGGCTGTGAATAGGCCCCAGGTAAGGCTACTCCTCCTCGTCCTCACATGCACCTGCACCTGCACCTGGAGCCCAGTAGCAGGACAGGGGCTCAGAGTTGGTCCGTGTGGAAGTTCACGGGGGCAGCATTTAGTTGAGGTTCATGAGGGTGATCGGGCAGACTTCACTGTCCAGCTCTGTCCTAGTTTGCAGGCCTGACAAGGGAAGGGTTCCTTGCATGCTGGGCTATGGAGATCATCTCCACAGGGGTGGATGATCTGCAGGAAGATGGAAAGATAACAGCATGTTTTTTGAGAAGCTGGATGTCCTTTCTGTGCCATATGTAGAATTTGAAAGAGAGAAGTCCAGATTTCGGCTGAATTCACAGGCTAGTTGGGGGGCATGGGAGAGAGTGAATGCGAACTCTGGATCCATGCTGGGCTGGTGCACAGGGCCGGCTCTGGGGCATCCTCCTACAGTCATGGGCTCTAGAGCCAGGAATCAGCTAGGGAGAGGGGCCTTGAAAATTCACCTTGCTTCTAGGCAGGCTGTGGACTGAGGCCCTAGGGTATAATTTCTTCTTTTCTGAGCTCATTCTGAAGCTCACCCAGCAGAGGCTGGGCTTGGTGGGCACCTCTGGGAGCAGAGACCCTCCAGTGCTGTCCTCCTCAAGGGGTGGAGAGTGTTCCGTTGAGCCTGCCGTGTGTTCACCTCCTCTCTCCTCCTTATGCAGCCCAGTGCCCCTCGGGCCAGAGCTGCTGCTGCTGCTCCTCCCTTGCTGAGGGGGGCTGTCTCTCTTCCCTCTGCTCTAGGCTCTCTGGCTAAGCCTCTTGGAGTCTGGTGTGAGTGTGACTCACAGCTAGCCAGGTCTTTGTTTCCTTTGTAGCTTCAGTCTAGCTTCCCAGGCCATGGAGCCAGCACGTGGGGGCCACCTGGCATCGTGGGGTGAACCATCAGGGCCTTGTTGGGGAGTTCCACAGATGAAAGCGGGAGCCAGCTAGAATGTGGGTAGAAGACGAGGCTGCCAAGGAGCCATCAAGGCCCTGGGGACCCCTGGAGCAGAGGTTTTGGAGGTAGGAAATTTAGACAATGCTCTGGCAGAGGACACGTTTCCAAGATGCTCTGAAAGGAGGTCAGACAGGAGGATGAAAGGGTTGAACAGCCTCAAAGTTCCAAAGGCGGCTGCCCTCCCAGGGCTCCTGTGAGCCAGAGATAACATGACCAAACTTTCAATGCTTTTAAACTCAGCTTAGGAGGGGAAAAGAGCTGCCTAGAATTGAATGACATTTGAAGCTTTCCGTCAAACAGGCTGTCATCAAAGCCTCGGTCTCATCAGCTGGGCTTCAGGCTCTGGCTTTCCCAGCTTGGCTCTCACTGGAGGGACAGAGTGGGGCAGGTAGGCCACAGGCATCCTGTATCCTGGAGGACTTTTCCCCAGGCCTCAGTGCAGCCTGTGTGTGGGGTGGGACCTTGGAGCACTGAGGCCAGAGGGAAAAAGTGAGCTTTTCATTTGGAGATCTGATAGTGAAGCTTCATAGTCCTAGTAGGCATCAGGCCAGCCTTTCCCTATAAAAAGTTTATTTTGTCTCATTTCTTTCCAACCATCTTATTAAAATGAGCGGATGCCAGGGGGTCTCCTGCATCAGGCCCCAGGCAAAGAAGGGCAGCAAGGCCCTGCCTCTGGCCCCTGCTGATGGAGGGCAGGTGGCAGCTTGTGGCTTGTGTCCGAGCAGCTAAGATGAAGATGAGTGCCAGGTGTTTTGGGATGCTCACTGACTGTGAGACCCTTCTATTTAGTGGCTACTAGTGGTGGTGAGAATGAGGTTAAATCTTTGGAAATAGTACATTCTCTTAATTGCACCAGCAAAAATGGTTGGAGCTGTGTTTTATGGATGAGCAAAACCGCTCTCTGTCCTCACAGCACCTGAGTTTGGTCCTAGGAATTGTTTTACTGCAAGAAGCAAAGGTGTGTTGAGACATAGCCCCATTGGGTGTTGAGGAGGGGTAGGCAGTGAGAAGAGGGCATCTGGTGTCTCATCCATATAGAGCATTAGACTGCCCTCACAGTGTCATCCAGGAGTGGCACTTAGTGCTGCAGTTTGAGGAGTTCTCTCTTTGTAAAACCTCTGTTACATCCCCTTGGGGAAGGAAAGAGCAAATCATATTTATCCCTACGGGAGAATGGGAAGGTTGCTAAACCAAAGTACCACACGCAGTGTCTGGGTCCTGTCTAAATGCTCTGATGCCTAAGAGTGAGTGAATCAGGACTATGTCTTGGGCCCTTACTTGGAGATATTACCATTACGTCCCCCTTTTGTTCCAGTGTTGGCTGTCGGCAGCTAATGAAAGGCTAGTAGCAGCTCCTCCATCCCCAGACAAAGTGTCCTTCCTTGTTGCTGTGCCCAGTTTTCCTAATGGACAGAGCCCAGTCAGTATGAAATGGAGTGGGGAAGAACTGGCACTGAGCCCCACTAAAACCCACACCATGAGTTACCAGCAAGCACCCTGGGCCCATGCCTCTGAGGTGCAGGAGCAAGCCAGCCCCCCTGGGGTGGGCAGGTAGAGTGGATGGGATTTGGAGATGTGACGTGTGATTCCGGTTCTCCCCCCATTCTGCCAATAAGATGCTCTTAGACTTGGATTTGTCCTCACCCTGTCAAAGCCTACTGGGAAAGGCCACCAGGACCACAACTCTGCCAAACCAGTATGTGTGGACTCAGTCTGCTGCAACCCGGGAGGATGCACAGGGGGAGGGCAGTGGGGTGCCCAGGTGGCAGGGGTCAGGAAGAGCTAAGCACAGGGTCTGGGCTTCTGCTGGGTAGTTCTGAGGAGGGTGTGAGGGAACTGAGGCCGGTTCTGACTGAAGGCTGTGCAGACACGGGGCATCATTGGTGACAGAGCATCTGGGTCCTTTTTATTGGAAAGATGGAGGATCACTGTGGACCTGGATTGGAAGTTAAGAAGCAGCGGTCACCCACTCCTGGTGGACATAGTGAGGGGTGTTTAGTTGTCCTGTGCTTGCAGGGTGCCCCCCTCTGCTGTGTCCTGTAGTGTCACAGAATGGCCTCGTGACGATCTTTACATTCTGCGGCACTGTTTATATTCATTTGAGCGTGTCCCAGCCTGGCTGTGAGCTATTAATTCCAAGGGTGGGTTTTATTTTTTCCCACCTCCTGCCTATGTGACTTGGGCAAGTCACTTCTCCTCTGAGCCTCAGTTTCCCCCTTTGCAAAAGGGAGGGGATTGGGATGACACCTTCTCAGCCCTAGCTACTGTTACTTTGGGATAAGGGAATGTCCTCAGGTCCCTGTCCAAAGTAACCGCAAACAGGTTACATTCTCCCACATCACTGGCCACATGTGGATTGTTCATAGTGTATGAGTTGGGCTGCTGTTAACCAGTTGGCACAAGGCTAAACTTTACATATTTTAATCAAACATTGATTAATTGGATTTTTTAATCTACTTTTTGTATTATGGAGTCAATAAAACCTTATTTAGGGCTTGAACATTTCCATGGGCCTTTCTCAACTTTATTTTTTTATTCTTTTTTTTAAATTTTATTTTGGGATGTAATATCACTCAGTCACCCTAGGAAGAGTGCATTGGCATCATAATAGCTCATAGCAACCTCAAACTCCTGGTCAAGCAATCCTCCTGCCTCAGCCTCCTGAGTAGCTGGGAATGCAGGGCACTGCCACAATGCCCGCTAGTTTTTCTGGTTTTAGTATAGGTGGGGTCTTGCTCTTGCTCAGGCTGGTCTGGAACTCCTGAGCTCAGGCAGTCCACCCGCCTCAGCCTCCGGAGTGCTAGGATTACAGGTTTGAGCCACACCTGGCTGACCTTTCCCAACTTTAATTTCTAAGTCTGAAGTGCCCAAGGAATAAAAAGGCCCTGCTGCCTCCATCCTGCAGATGAGTTGAAGGTCATGATTTCCTACAAGTCCAGGGATGAGGTTTGGGGAGTCTTAGGAACCCTTAATTTTTATTGGAAAGTTTTACACGTGTGTGTGCATAAGCATTTGTGAGAGGAAAATGTTGTTCTCCTTTTGCAGAATCTCTAAGGGTTTTGCTTCTCAGCAGATGTTTGTGTCAAAGCCTTTTGAAAGGTTGAGGCTCAGGTCAGATGCACAGCTGGAAGATGAGGTCTGCACTACCTTGCTCCACTCATCAGCATCTGGAGCCCAAGCCAGTGTCCTCCAGTCCTCCTGGGACGATGGGGCTCAGGTAGGCAGAGGAGAGAGCTCAGACAAGAATCCATATCTGCAGGCCCCCAGCTCCTGCCCCTCCTGTCTGCAGCCCCAAAGGCCTGGCCTCTCCCCTTTCTGTGGCCAAACTCAACCAGAGGTCCGGGTGGTAGAAACTCTTCTGCTGCTTTTCCTCCCAGGAGGGTCCTGCCGCCCTGAGAAGTGTGATACTGGTGCTCCCCAAGAAGGCATCCTCACCCTCTCCGCAGTTCTTCTGTAGGAATTTTTAAGTTTGGCCAACAAGGGGAGGTAGCATGGTTCTCACGTGCAGCCAGAGGATGATTCACAGCACATCTCAGTGAGGGGCAATACTGGTCTCCCTCCAGGTCCCAACTCAGCCTGGCTGGAAATGCACATGCCCTGCCTGGCAGCGCAGGTGCACCCTCCTCGGCTCCAGTCCAGCCTCTGTCTGGCTGTTTCCCTAATCTGTGATCTCCTGAACATGGAGGTGCTGTCCCTGCATGCTCACTCACAGCCCTCATAGCTTTTCATTGCAGGAGAGCAGGGATGCAAGTTTCAGCTTCAGGACCGACAGGCGTTGGCTGGCAGGTGCAGTAGAAAGAGCTCCACACTGAGCTGTGTCCAGTGGCAGCAGTGAGGGCTCAGCCTGCGGGGGTACACATCAGCTCCCTCTGGCCTGTGGGATAAGGTAAAGCTAATCGCCCCTCTTCAGAGCTTCTGGCTCTTCTCCTCCAGTTATGCCTCCTTACTGCCGCCCTTATGTCCTACCCATCTCATCTGCATGATCAGTACCTCCGTATCTTCCAGGGCACACTTGCAGACCCAAGATTTACCCAGGAGCTTGTCAGAACTTTCACAATGAGGCAACTGAACAGCCCAGGCCTTTAAAGGGACTGATGAAGAGACAGCTAGTCCATTTCTTTTCTTGGGCCAGTGGACATCCATGGCCCTAATTACCACCTCTCTGCAAGAGTTGGCCTTGCTTTGAGTCTCTGGACAAGTACAAAGTATTGTTAAGGGCAGAGCCAGGCCAGGCACCTGCTAAGGATACAGGTGAGCTCCTTTCTCTTGCCAGCCCTCCCGTGCAGCCTGCTGTCTGCCACGCAACAGCTCAGGGAAGTTAGATGTTTTTCCAGACTCACAGGCCGTTTGGGGCCATCTTGTAGTCTGTTCACTGTGTCCTTTATTCTAATTCTAAATCTAAACCACAGTGACTCTTAATGAGTAATAGAATCAGGGTCAAGAGAGAAAGGTACTATCAGTAAGCCTAATTTATTGTTGGAAACGAGGTTATAAATAAGTAGGGCCATTTAGAAGCATGAACAGCTTTAAAGTGCATTTCTTGTTTGTGTCTCTGCCTGCTTGCCATTTACAAAGTTTAAATTTTTATGTAATGACATTCTACATAGTGCTAACTGAACTACAAGGTTTATTAAAAAAAAAGAAGTGCTTCTAGCTCCATGCTCTAAAAAAATGCAGCATCTAAAAATAGACGGAAATGAGAAATGGCCCTTTTTCAAAGCTCTGTGAGGCTCTTCAGGAACCCTAAAGTAGCAGGGACTACTACTTGGTTTAGAATTGTCAGAGTGGGAGGAACGGGCCCTTACTTCTTCCACAAGCACTGATTCTGTGCAGGTTCAAGGAGGAAAAGCTCATGGTGCACGTGTTATTCCAACTCAGGCTTCCTTTCCAAAAACCCTTCCTGCCTTTGGAACATCACTGTTTGCCTGTTGGGCAAAACAGTGTTTGAAATTGGGGCTATATTTGTAACACATTTCAAAGAGATAACGTCTAAATATAGAGAGATTTCTTGTGAAATCAGGAAGAGAAATCATAATCACCTCAAAGGAGAAACCGACAAAGGGCCTTCAGGCTTATATAATTGCTCACAATTTATATAATCCCAACAAAAGGCCAAGAAGTAAATAAATTTATTTAGCCACACCAGTAATGAAACTAACCATTGGTGATGAGGTGCCTTTTATTTCCCTTAACCTGGCAAAGATTTACAAGGACAGATACTGCCAGGATTGGCAGAAGAAATAGGCACTCATGCTACTGACAAGAGCAGTTTAGCAACTTTAATTCCCTCTCAAGAGGGCATGCTGTCCTAATGTTCTTCCTGCAGGTAATCATAGGGGGACATAGACATCTGGTATGAGGATGCCCATCATGGTACTGAATGAAAACTTGTTCAGATAGTAAGAGGTTATCTAAATTATAGCACATTTATAACATGGACTATGAGGCATTTGCTTAAAACAATGTAGTGCAGTACTCCTGAGAGTCTGAAGTGCCGTTAAATCACCAGGGATCTTGATAAAGTGCTGATTCTGATTCAGCAGGTGTGGAGTAGAGCCTGAGAATCTGTATTTCCATCCTGCGCCCAGGTGACCCAGGCGCTGCTGATCTTCGCAGCAGCCTGTGTACAGTAAAGATGGAAGGGTGTGTTCACTGACAGAACACATGCTTACTGCATGATGGTAAGTAAGGGCAAGGGAAGGTCGTACAAAAATAGGAGCAGCAGCTCCTCTTTAATTTTCTTTTTTTCCTTTCTTCCTTTAGCAATTCTCTTGCCCTTTGCCTCCCGAATAGCTGGGATTACGGGAGCCCACCACAATGCCTGGCTTTTTTTTTTTTTTTTTGGGTAGAGACGGGGTCTCACTCCGGCTCATGCTGGTCTCGAACCTCTGAGCTCAGGAGATCCACTCGTGTACCACAGCACTAGGACTACAGATGTGAGCCACCACGCCCGGCCAACAGCTCCTCTTTAAAATAACACACATGTAGGCCAAGTGGGGTGGCTCACGCCTATAATTCAAGTACTCTGAAGCCAAGGTGGGTGGATCGCCTGAGCTCAGGTTTCAAGACCAGCCTGACCAAGAGCAACACCCTGTCTCTAAAAAATAGCCTGGTGTTGTGGCAGGCGCCTATAGTAGTCCCAGTTACTTGGAAGGCTAAGGCAAGAGAACCACTTACACCCAGGAGTTTGAGGTTGCTGTGACCACAGCACTCTACCCAGGGCGAAAGAGTCAGACTATGTCTCAAATAATAATAATAAAAATAAATAAATAAAATACACGCACACACTCTTAACCCTTCTCTGGGGTTAAGAGATATCTACTGGTACGTAGTATCTGGGAAGATATTTACCAAAATGCAAGCAGAACATAGCTAAGAGTGATGGAGATTTAAGGTATATTCTTTTTATTATTTGTGTTTTCTAATTTCCCCTAAAATGAATGAGCCGCCTTTATACACTAACAGGAGCAGGGCAGGCACCAGCACTGCTTGAGCACAGCTGCAGCACCTACTTGTCCAGATGGGCCCTTCTCCTGGTGCCTTCATTTCAGGGCAGTCTCAATCTTGGGTCCTCCTGAATCAGGAACTGGGGCAGGGGGTAGGGGGGTTTGAAGTACTTTAAGGATGTATTTTATTTTTCCTGTCACGTAAAAGCTGTGTGCTATCTCTTTAAAATATTGCTTAAAATTTTCCCTTAAAAAACAAGGCAATTACTTGCCAATCCCCTGCTGTAGGAGGAAACCTTGTAATTACCAAGCATCTGTCTCTCAATTCAACAGCAAGGCCCCACAGCCAGAAGACGTGTGACTCAGCAAACAAGACAGCAGAGTGAGTTATGGGGGGGCCTACGCTGAATCCTAAAATACTGTGTGATTGAGACTGAATTTCAGCCCCTGAGTTGGGTGTGTGTGTACCTCATCTGTTTAGCACGCTGGGCTGACTGGCAGAAGAAAAGGCAGCAGTTCTGTCACCTTTGCTAAATGCAAAGTTGAGTTTATGACTAGAAACACATGAACTTAAAGATAGTCCTTTATCCAGTCTCTTCACTGTACCTCCAGGAAGAGTGAACAGCTGTGTCAGCTGGGAACTCAGGAGCCCCTGCACCAGCACCACTATTTCTGGAAACACCTTTTTAGAGCAATGGATAAGGCCTCCTAAAAGTAGCAAGGGAGGCAGCGGCAGAGGAAATTAGCGTTTGATCAAGCCCCAGGGTACAGGAATTGTGTTAAGGATTTTAAAATACTGTTGCCTATAATCACAATACCACTTTGCAGGTGAGGAGACTTGAGGCCAAGGGGCGGCAGGGCATCATGGAAGAGTCAGACAGACCTGGGGACCTGTTCTGTTCTTACTGTCTGTTTCCTCCACAAATGACCAGCCTTCAGAATGGACTTCTGGAGAGACCCTGCAGGGTGTGCCCAGCCAGAGGCCTGGTGCATGTGGAGCTCACTGTACCTGCCCATGGCACGGATTTGGCATCCGGTTAGGGACTTGAAGTAGGGTTAGTTTCTCTACATAATTAAAGGACAATAGCATGGAAGTACTGCCTCCTCTCTTCCACTGTGGCCTTGTTTTCCATCCTATGATTACAGGGGACATCCACTTGGCTTAATTTGCTTAAAAAATATGGAGCAGACCTGCTCACTTGGGGCTGGTCTCCTGTCTGCGTTTGGACAGACATCCTTCAGACTCTTACCAGATCTGTGTCATTGTTTGGGCTCTGGGTCTCCCACTGCGCAGAGCCGCCCAGCCTTGTGCAGTAAACAACCTGAGTAGTAAGTATAATCAGTTGTGCTGAGAATAGTGATTAAGAAATGAAGTACTGGTGCCAGATGTCCTGAGTTCAAATCCAGCCACATAGGCAAGTCACTGGAGTCTCTGGATTTAGTTTCCTTTTATAAAATGGGGATAATAGTAAGATCTCATAGGGCAGGATGACATGTCAGTGCTTAGTGCTGCACCTGGCTATCTTAGGGACATGCTCTGTAACTGCCAGCTCCATTTATCATGTTAGAGCAGTGATTTTCAACCAGCGTGTCACGTAGTGTGCCCAGAGAGGATCTTAGATGTGCCACACAAATTTTTAAAGATCATTAATTAATTTTTGAAAGAAGTTCATAGCACAGTAAGTATATTCTTTTTTTCACTCTTTTCTTTTTTTTTTTTTTTTTTGAGACAGAGTCTCATTCTCTTGCCCTGAGTAGAGTGCTGTGGTGTCACAGCTCATAGCAACCTTCAACTCTTGGGTTTAAGCAATCCTCTTGCCTTAGCCTCCCATAGCCTCCCAAGTAGCTGGGACTATAGGCGTGCAGCACAATGCCTAGCTAGTTTTTCTACTTTTTAGTAGAGAGAGTGTCTCATTCTTACTCAGGCTAGTCTCAAACTCCTGGGGTCAGGCGATCTACCTGCCTTGGCTCCCAAAGTGCTAGGATTATAGGCGTGAAACACTGTGCCCAGCTTTTTACTCTTTTTTTTTTTTATCAACATAATTTAGGAAATTAAACTATAGGTTCAACTGTGCTGTGACATTAAAAAGTTGAAAAACAGTGTGTTAGAGGGATGTTCTGATGACTACAGAAGGGCAGGGCAGCAGTAAATTACCTCTGGGATGCTGGCAGACTAATTGGGCTGGGCATTAAAGTAGGAATGAATGTGTGGGAGATGGGAGGATAGTGATGCAAGATCATTGAGGCCTGCAGGAAATCTAAAGGATGCTGCATGCTGCTCAACATGAGCAGAAACCTTGGAATAACAGGTCCAAAAAGTGGAGGTAGGTGGTGAGAAGCCTCAGGGCATTCCAAGTAGCAAAATAGTAAATTTCAATAATGAGGGTGGAGACAGGAGGGCCAATGAAAGGACTGTTAGAGTCATCCTGGGGTGATGTGAAAGTGGGGAGCAGGTATCCTGGGAGGAGAAAGGAGACTTGAAAAGGGTGGTTTGGATGTGGAGGTGATGGACAAGACATGGAGCGGAGGAAGAGGAAGGGGTTGAGCAAGGTATGGGGGATCCTCAGGTTGTGGCTTGACTGATGGAGTGGACGGAGTCAGTGCTAGTTGCAGACAGGGAAAGCAGGCTAGGTGGGCCATAGGCAGGTGGGCTGGGTGTGCCAGGATGATCCTTCCTCCCTCAGCATTGACGTCTAGGTGTTGGCTTAGGATGCTGGCTGGACTTGGTACAAATTAAAACTCACATGCATGTAGGCTGTGGTTGGCAATGAAGCACCAGGTGAATCCCTCCAAGGGACCCCTAGTCCTGGGGCTGGCTTTGTGGACCAGCAAAGTTCCCCTCCAGGCAGCTGTACCCCCATGAGCTCATGACTTTGACACCAGATCCAGTCACCACATTTACAAATGTGTCACTGGGAAGTTTGGAGCATAATTGCTGTCATTGGAGTGACTCATTGGTGTCTATCCTCATAAAGGAGAATGGTGGCAGCCCCACTCAGGGGTCATAGGGAAGATGGAAGCAGAATGGTGGCGGCCCCACTCATGGGGTCATAGAGAAGATGGAAGGAGAATGGTGGCAGCCCCACTCATGGGGTCGTAGAGAAGATGGAAGCAGAACGGTGGCGGCCCCACTCATGGGTTGTAGAGAAGGTGGAAAGAGAATGGTGGCGGCCCCACTCATGGGTCATAGAGAAGATGGAAGGAGAATGGTGGCAGCCCCACTCGTGGGTCGTAGAGAAGATGGAAGGAGAATGGTGGCAGCCCCACTCGTGGGTTGTAGAAAAGATGGAAGGAGAATGGTGGCGGCCCCACTCGTGGGTCGTAGAGAAGATGGAAGGAAAATGGTGGCGGTCCCACTCATGGGTTGTAGAGAAGATGGAAGGCATAAAGGTCACGAGGCGCCTCCTTTCCTACGGACTTTATGATCTTTGCCAAGTTTCAGCAAGTGTCGGCTGTGGACATCTGGCAGGCAACAGGGCAGCCTCTGTGCTCAGGGCTGTGTGGCAGCTCAGGGCGAGAACTTTTACTGGGGAATTTGTCCTTGAAGAGAGCAGACAAGAAGCAGGTGGGTGGTTCAGGAGGTGAAGAGAAAGGTGGCACCTTTGCTTATAGACCTACACACAGGAGAAGTCCCAGGTCCCCTAACTCCAGTTGTGCCCCGGGGACATTTCTTTCTTTTTTTTTTTTTGGAGACTAACTCACTTGTCACCCTTGATAGAGTGCTCTGTTGTCACTGCTCACAGCAACCTCAAACTCTTGGGCTTGAGCAATCCTCTCTCCTCAGCCTACAAAGTAGTTGGGACTACAGGTGCCCAACACAATGCTCGGCTATTTTTAGAGACCCAGTCTCGCTCTGGCTCAGGCTGGTCTCAAACTCAAGAGCCCAGGCAATCCACCCGCCTTGGCCTCCCAGAGTGCTAGGATTACTGGCATGAGCCACTGCGCCTGGCCATCAGGATCGCTTTTTTCCAGACGCTCAGGTATGCTCATGTACATGTAGGTGAGCATGCAGGCACTGGCTGTTGTCTCCGGGGGATAGGGATTTCTGAATGCAGAGGGGGGAATGGATGATAGAAGCTATTTCATTTCCTTTGCAGTCAGCATCAGCTTGGCAGCAAATTCTGATGACCATTTCAGTATAATCCCTCCTCAGTGCTGGGTTAGGTCCTGTTTGTAACGGAGAGGTGAAGGAAGGTGGCTGCAGAATTCATCTAATGTCATTTCCCATGGGGTGGTTTAAAATCATCCTCAGAACCAAAAGGCCCGTGAACAGTGATCCCGAGAACAGCTTCTGCTGCTGCTGCTTTCAGAAGTGAAAGTGTGTTTTTTGTGTGTCCGTGGATCTGTGACATGTCCTGCTGCTGGCTCCTGGTGCTTGGACTTGGAGGAACAGTCAGAGTAGATTTCAGCAAGGAGTCTCCTTTACTATTAGTCTCTGTAAATATCACGTTCCTCCTCCTTAGACTCAGAATTGAGCCAGAGGTGTGTGTTTAGTGGGCTTTGCTGGTCTTGAAGGAAGACCATGTCTGCATTGAGAGGCGCATGTCCAGAGTGGGCCTGCTTTGGCAGGCAGCATCAGCGACAGGACAGCCATTGCTGCTTCCAAGTTAAGTGTGTGCAGAATTTCATTTTGTTTGCAGTTTATCTTTGATCTGAGTACTCTAATCAGCTGCATTTTACAGATGGGGAGAGAAGGGCTTTGTGGAGTAACGGTCCTTGTCCAAGGCACGTGTTCAGTGGGTCCAGTGCACCTGACGCAGAACCTGAGCTCTCCTGGTACAATATGCAGGGCCTGAGCCATGTTGCTCAGCCCGCTGCTCATCCAGGCTCTGTGGTCAAGAGGGCCATTCACAAGGAGAGCTGTTGTTGCAAGGCCCCTACAGCCCTGGGCTCCAGATCCTCTTCACTGTATTACTAGCATCATCATTATCACAGCCTCTGCCTTTTTTTTTTTTTTTTTTTTTAGCTTTCCATCCTGATTTTAATTGGAGCAGAGGAAACAGGAAAGAAAAAGACGCCTCTGGTGTTAAAGAGTTTCAAAGGAGTAGCAGCTTTGAGGAAGGAGAGAACCTGGATTCTGTAAACAAATTTGAAGGCCAAAAGGGAGCTGCCTGCAGTTTGCCCAAACTTTCCTTTCTCCTCAGTTCATGGCCAACCTCCTTGGACAGCAGAATACAAAGC
>CAUYRH010056294.1:0-11110 GCA_963574655.1 Perodicticus potto
AGAGAGAGGGAGAGAGGGAGGGAGAGAGGGAGGGAGGGAAGGAGGGGGAGGGAGGGGGAGGGAGAGAGAGAGGGAGGGAGAGAGGGAGGGGGAGGGAGGAAGGGAGGGGGGAAAGGGAGAGGGAGGGAGGGGAGAGAGAGAGGGAGGGAGAGAGGGAGGGGGAGGGAGAGAGGGAGGGGGAGGGAGAGAGGGAGGAGGAAGTCGCTAGCACAGTCTGCAGGGAAGTGGGAGGACATGAGAGGCACTGGTGAGGCCCAGGCACGAGACGGGGTGACTGACAAGGGTCGCACACATCTCTCTGTCACTGCAGGCCTTAGAGTGACAGCTTAGGGGACCTTCCTGCAGAATGCAAAGTCTCACTGGGAGGTCACAGGCTGAACCTCTGGCTTCCAGAGTGTGGGGGAGGAAAGATGTCCCTATCGGGCTTCCCTCGGGGAGGGCAGGAGTAACCTCATCCTTCATCACTGTGCTCAGAATTCCAGGAAAAGGGGAAACAGACTTGTTGGATAGATGGCGGGAAATAGAAAAAGACAGATATTTCACAGGACTTTGAAAGAGTCTTGGTAGAAAGGATTGGCTGTAAAGAATTAGGCTTTCACAGCCAACTGTACTGTGCTGCCCCCTCACCCACCCCTGCACCATGCCAGTTAGATGTGTGGTCACTGACATCATTCAGCTGCAACCCCAGGACACTCGTGGTGGGTCAGCAGCCTCTCCCTGGCAAGCCAGCTGAGCACAGCTAGAACCCGGGAGGGTCTGTCCTCGAAGAGCGCCTCAGAGGGTATTCAGGCCATGAGAGTAGGAGTGGCCCTGGGGACAGTGCAGGGAGGAAGGTTGACACAGAAGGTCACTACTGAGCCCTGGGCTTCAAAAGCTTGTGCTTGTTCTCCATTGTGCCAGGTGCAAACCACAAAGCTCAGAGACACACGGGCCGGCCAGTCAGGATCTGGCAGGAGCTGCAGAGGACACACCAGGCCTGCATGTGGCCAGTGGCGGGACGGAGCCCCTCTCAGGGGAGGCTCAGGCCTGCTCTGGACACTGGGGTGGGAAGCAGCTGGCTGGCCGCTCCCTGCAGGGGGCCCAGGAGCAGGTGCTGGGGGCCGAGAGCTGCACCACAGTGTGCGAATGATGGGGAGGTGGCTACATTGGGGAAACGTAGCTGCTTTCTTGGAATAATCCAGTCTTTTCCAGTGGTGTCGCGGGTTACCTTGCCAAGATTGCAGAGTGTGAAAGCAGATACACAAGGCTGGGGAGCCACCTCACACTGACCGCTGGGCTCCACAAGATGACGGAAATGGTTTGCCCACGGAGCCCATCACTGGCAGGTTAGAGTTTTGCCCTTGACAAGGGACCCCACAACACTGAAGAGGAGGGGTAAGGGCCAGCAGACGTGTGGCCTGGGATATAGGTTTTCTTGGGGATAGCAACCCTGGCAGGAAGCGAGCCCTCGGGTCTGGCTGTCTGTGCTGTGGAGGGAGGACAGGCAGGCTGGGGGGGCTCTGGTGAAAGACATTGAAATAAATGCAGGGGAGGGGAAGACTCAGCACCTGGTGACAACGTAGCTCAGCATCCAGATGCACGTGGCATCCTCTGGCCTCTGTTTCCACATCTGGGCAATGCAGAGTCTAGAACAGAAACTGGAGTGCTGGGGAGCCCTGCACCTGGAGTCCCTCAGGCCAGCCCTGCAGGTGGCAACACCATCTCTCTCTACATCCCCAGGGGCACCAGGTGAGCCATGACAGGTGGCCCATTTCCCATTCTGTGAACCAGTAGGAGCGATGCGGTGGGTGACCCAGGCAATCACAGGCCCCTCATCTGTCTGAAGTCTCACAAATCAGTGTATTTACACACACATGTAAAAGCACACCTGTGGGACTATTGAAGAGTGGTCTTTACTGAAGGAAGAGAATCTAAGTGGGTCTCCCTACATTTGCCCAGACTTTGGAATTTATGGGGAAGGAAAGGTATTCCTCACTAAAGCAAGACAATCAGGACAGCCAAGTCAGAGTCCACAAGCCTTCTTGGGGTGGGGACGTCATCAGAGACTCATCAGTAGGTGACTCTGACTTTGGGTCCTCAGGCCAAGACAGAACCCAGGAGTTGGGCGCTGCGCCCACATGGGCCTTTCCCCACACCCCCACTCTGCCTGGAGGACGCTGTGTCTACCTGCAGAAGGCATGCAGGGGCTGACAGCTGACTACCCGTCCTCTCTCACAGTTTCAAAACTAAGCAAGAATAAGATGGAAGATGGAAACCAAGTGTCATCTACATTTCCCATTAAGCTGATTGGAAAGGGACTTTGGTTCAGCAGCCAGAGGGAGTTAGTGATGCTCTTTCCCCAAAATGGACTAAGTGTGTGTGGGAGCAAACCGCAGGCCAAATGGCAGAGAGACACAACTTCCAATTTCCCTGCCGCTCAGAAAGGAGACAGAGGGAAAGTGCTTAGCAGAACAGGATCAGACCCTCCTGCTAAATTCTTTAGCTCTTAAAGTCCTTCCCCCATGCATAAGGTGACCAGAAAGTTTCTCCCTTGCAAACTGCAGTCAGGGAGATGAAGTTCCCACATTACTTCTTTTTTTTTTAAAAAAAAAAAAGAGCTTTGCAGATGAATTAATAAATTTCCGTGTCACTGTAAAGATTTGACGAGATGATCTAGTGTTTAAAAATCACCTAGCAAAGTGCCAGGCAGGCAGGAAGTGCTACAAATATTCACTACCATGTACTCGTCGCCATTATTTAAGATTCGAATGCCACTTCCTTCCCTCTGGTTTCAGCGTGTTGGTAATTCTAAGTAGCATCCACACTGTCTACTGGTCTATCTTACTGGGAATGGAAATTTTGGAAATTAGATAGACAGTATATTGCTAAAGCGATTTGAAAGAGAGATCAGCTTTTAACATGATGTCATTTCTAAGGCGAATACTCAGAACCTGGTCTCACTTTACCCGTGTTCTCCAGGAGATCAAATATGCCCAAGCAGAAGGCGGATAGATGCAGGTGCCATGGGTTGAGTTTTGTCAGGAGAACTTCAAATCCAGTGATGCTTTTGTAACCTGCATATTTCTTCCCACCCTCTATTCCAGAAATACTATTAGTTGACATTTTTATAATTCAGGTTTTAGACATGTTATCACTCTTATTCTTATAAATGAAAACCAGAGTAGCAGCTCTATTCTTAATCCCAGCATTTGTCCAATTATTGTCCCATCGAGAGGTAAGATTTGGGGATGACAGCAGTGGGGCACCGGCGGGTGACGTGGAGGATATTTCGGCCAGGCTGTGGGAATGCCACGCTCTCTGCCCCGGGACCCACCGCGGCTTCCGTCTGTGGGACACTCTCCTTGTGCTCGGTATATGGGAACATCTCTGCCAGTGGAGAAGTTACTGGTATTGTTATGAATAATTAAACTCACGCATATATAAGTGAAAGAGGAGAGTGTAACGGAGCGGCTGTGGTTCCGCCCCACCCCCACCCCACCCCCGGCCCTGCCGTGCTGCCCTCAGCCCGGGGCTGTCTGTGCTTTCCCTCTGGCCACAAAGTTTTCATATATATTTAATGCCTCTCTATGGCCAAGATCATACCAGAGAGATGATCTCTTTTTCTTCATTAGAAAAGCAAAGAAAATAATTGAATAACAAAGTAGTTAAACAAAAATTTAAATTGGCTGCTTGCTGTTGCAGGGATCATTGGAGTCCCTTTTTCCTAAGGAGCTCAGTCTTTAGTGCCTATGTACACAATGGGGCCTTTCCCCTCACTTGGGGCTCTCAGGCGTCAGGCAATGGTCTCAGGCAAATGTTGCCCAAGGGTCAGCCCTGGACTTGAAGACCAAGGAGCCTCTGTAGCTGTGCCAGGGTTGAGCGTCCCATCCCGGAAAGGGCCATTTCTGTTCCCGTGGGAACCATCTGAGAGTCCCTCACTTAGAGAAGGAGCCAGAGGGCTCTCCGGACTGGAAGTGGGGGTGACCCCACTGGGCACAGGCAGGGTCTCCCATACTCAAGTCGCTGCCCTGGTGGAGACCGAGCCCCTGCCCTGCCCTGCCCTGAACTTGAGGTGGGCTCCTCCAACTGTCCTTCCTGGCCCTTCCCCGGCCTGTCCTGTAGCCTGCCCAGAGCACAGTCTCCAGTGTCCCCACCCTGGGCACCCTCCCGTGGCTCCCACCCCCCTGTACCCACACCTGTCCTGCTGTGGGTAGAATAGGGCCTCGTCGCCTACTGAGCTCTCTGTTTCCTATTGCAGATGTTCCTGATGAATTAAATCTATTTGTATTGCTTTCCTTATTTAACCTACTCCGGTTCTTTTTAATAAAACCACTGCCCACGTATCTGTTGAACAACCACTGCCTCTGATGTCTCTCAGTCTCGCACACACAGGTACACACAGGCAGGTGTACACTGTACGCACCGTATTGAATTGCAGCAGACAAATGGCGAAAGTCCCCCAATCACCCCACGCCTCTGAGTCACACCCCTCCCTTGGCCCCATGTGACCCCCACCCACGGCAGGCTGGGCTATAAGACTGGACAGATGGGCCTGGGGCCGGGCTGGAGGAGCTGGTGGTGTCCTTGCATTTGTCTTTGTTTCCTTTTGTCTTCTGTTAATGACGGTCACACTTGTCTCCAACAGGGAAGGTGAACTCCAAACACAGCTGTGTTCACCCCTGGAAGTTACAGGTGGGTCACACATCAGGAGCCCAGGCAGTGCGACAGATGCCTCCACTGGCCATGTCCTGGTAGGCCCACACCCCCTCTACCCCCCTACCTTCGACTCCTCAAACTCAGACACCCCCAGGCCTGGACCTCCCAGGCCTGCATAGCCCCCAGACCCAGGACCACCAAACCTGTGTACCCAGGCCTGTATCCCCCAAACCCAGCTCCTCCCGGCCTATATCTCCCAGACCTAGGACCCCCAGAACCATACACTCAGGCCTGTATCCCCCAAATCTACATCCCCCAAGACCCAGCACCCCAGGCTGAGGAACCTGCTCATGGCTCCTTTTATCCCATAGCTTCCACATGTGAGGACCTCAGGTCCTCAATTCTTGGAATAGTAAAGACCAGCCCTGGATGCTCCAGATCTCCCAGACCATGTTCCCCTTCCATCATTTTGAGACATACAGAAAAGTCACAAAAGTGGCACAAGCCATCCTGACCCCTCTCGCCAGCCTTCCATGCTGGGGGCCCCTTGAGTGACAGCGTGAACGTCTGTGGCATTCTTATCAAAATCATAATGCTGCTGTAATCACGAGAAGGTGTCAGACAAAACCCAGCTGAGGACGTCCCACTGATAACGGAGGAGAGCTCTTCCGCGGTGTGGAGAACACAGAAGGCCCCAAACCACCTGCCATGGGGTGTCCATAACCACCTGCCGCAGCCCGGATGGCTTAAATGACAGAAATGTGCCCTCACACAGGTCTGGAGGCTGGGAGTCCAAGCTCAGGTGTCGGTAGGGTTGCTCCTGCTGACGAGACTCCTCCCGGGGTGTAGACGGCCGTCTCCTGTGTGCACACCCACCCCTGGTGTTTCCTGACAGGGCTCCTCCGGGGCTGCAGGCATCCACTACAACACAGTCCTATGGGACTAGGACCCACCCCGAGGGCCTCGTCTGACTCATTTACCTCTATAGACCTGATTTTTAAAAAAGATCATATTCTGAAGTCCTGAAGGCTAGGTTTCCACATATAAATTTTGGGGAGACACAACTCAGCCTATAACAGGGGTGGCAGCTGAATGCATTGTGGGACTCTTGGCTGGGCCCTGGAACAAACACTGGTAAAACTCAAATTCTCATTTTTCAAAGTCAAGAACAATTTGACATTATCTATGGTATATCCCTGAACACAAAGCCATTCACCCAGAGTGGGCCTGATGTATCAGAGGAGGCAGGTAGCATTTCCTGCATACCAAACTTACAGAGATAAAAAGGACTAGTTATTGAAAACACTTACATAGAAAACTTTTTCAAAAGGAAAATGACAAATTGCAGGTATTTATAGGAACAGTTGGTGGCTTTTTTAGAATGGGTCACTTAAAAGGGATTTACTACCATAAACCAGAAAGTATTGGTATAGGTTAAAGAAAGATAAGATATATTCCACATTCTATCCTATAGAAGAAAAGAGAAAAAGGAAGAAAGCCAGAGAAAAATGGTTAAACGTTGCATAAGGTTATGGGAATGCAAAGAATTTTACAAAGAAAGAAGGACCATTTCTGGTCCCCTGGGAACCATCTGAGTCACACCCCTCCCTTGGTTCCGTGAGGCCGGCAGGCTGGGCTGCAGGACTGGACAGATGGGCCTGGTGGCATGCCCACCTCTGATTGCAAACAGCTCTCTAGAAAAATATCAAGAAGCCAATAAGATCAAACCAGCAGAGACAATTCCTACTTGTCAAGTTCCCATGAGCTACAAAGAAGAAAATTAATTTTTATAAAGTTGCAATCACTCTTTTTTTCAGGTTATGAAAATTATTAAATCCATTTTAAACAAAGAAAATTAGAAAATATAGGACACAAAAATAGAAATATCCTCGATTCTTTACCACAGATAAACTCTGCGGAGCCCTTAAGAATTACACCAAAACCCAGTTTTGAATCATCTAAGCTATTTCTAATTTGTCACTGTTACAAACATCATTAAAATGATTATCATTAAGTTCCTTTCCACACGTGTCCGTTGATTTCTTGGGTGGACTCCTACAAGGGAAGGACGTGCTGGCATGAAAATGTTTGCAGCTTTGACGTTGCCAAATTACTCTCCAGGAAGCTTGTACCAATTCGTGTTCTCACCAAGAATATAGAAGTGATTTCTTTCTTACGCCATTCACCATGATAGATAAGATCATTTCTTAAACCTTTGCTAAAACAAGAGGTAAAAAATGCTATCTCTGTTTCAATATGCATCAGATTAAATCTGATCACAGTGGGTAGCAAGTTTAACAGAACTTAATATCTGTTCTTTGTACATTGTGTATGACCTTTGTGTGTTTTTCTAGCAGGACATATGCTTTTCTTTATTTACTCTTGAATCCTTTATATATTGAGAGTATTAACTCTTGGACTATGTGAAGTTTGCAAATTCACTTTTTCCTAGTTTGTTAAATGAGCCGAGTCAGCCAATCATTTCCATGTCATAGAAAGTATGAAATCTCTTCAGTTCTGGTAAAATGTATGGGAAATGTTGGGTCAGTTTAGTGGTTGCCAGGACATGGTGGTGGCACGTGAGAGAGAGAAGGTGCCGTGTGGCCCCTGGCTTTGTGGAGAAAGAGCCACAACTTGGCAGCCCAAGGCCTGGTCTCACTGCTGGTATTCCCCACCCTGCCACCTTGGGGTGCACAGTGCCCCGACGGCAGGTTTGAGCTTTGCATCCCTCACCTGTGTACTTGCTAAGGCTGTGAGCTGTCTTTTTGCAAGTGTGGCCAGGAGACAGCCACATACCTTGAGGGGGACCTTGGATCTGTCACACCAGCTCCCTTTTCTGACCGTGCACTAGGCCAGCACAACTCAGCTGCAAAACTGGAGAAACGAAGAATCTGAGGTCTCAGGTCTCATCATCTGCAGGAAGATGCCTGTTTCTCCCTCAGCACTGCAGAAGACCTCTGGCTGGAAGGTCAGGTGCACACCCCATGGGCTGCAGGCCCAGAGTGCACCAGGCAGGCCCTGCCTAGGTCCTGCTGGCCACAGCCTGGCCTCAGCCTGCGGAAGCTCCCGGGACTGCTGTGTAAGAATCTGGATGCTAATTGTCAGAGAAAGGAAACAGGGCTCTCGCCATTCAAAACCAAAGAGCCGTGGAGAATTGGACATTAGAATTTGATCAAAAAAGACTTTCTTCATGACGAGTGTGTTTCCTCAAAATAATAAAAGTGGAGACTCCCCCGTGTCCCGGCAGTCTAGACTGGCGGAGGCCGTGATGGCTGGCTCCCGGCGGCCCGCGTGGAGGTGTCACCTTGCATTATTATTCAAGCCCTGCTGATGCTGCCAAGCTGTGCTTGTGGGCCTGTGGGCGTCCGAGCGAGCGCTCTGGCCCCCAGGGCCGCCCAGCTCCCAGGTCCACAGGGAGCAGCCGTCCTTTCCTATATTTATTTTCCCAAAACCAATTTTGGTCGGGCTTTTGAATATCTGTTCATCTATGAGGTTATAATCTCTATTTCCCGGATAACAAGGCTTAAATATCTTTTATTACTGTATTTTTGGCTGTTTGTATCAGAGCCTTTCTTGCTTTTCTTTGGCTGGTTGTCATGATTAATATGTGCAAGGACATTGATAGGATCACCTTTGCTCTCCATAAAAGTCTTTGTGTCGCTGGGCACCTGATCAGCTTTCCCGCCAATCACCCTACTGTAAGGGGCCTGGACTTGTGGCACCAGTAGGTGCTCGGCCACCCGGCTGCTATATGAAGCTGTGCTCCTGCAGCACACCAGCCACACCAGCAGAGCCCAGACACAGACGGGGCCCTGAGGGGACTCTGCACACCAGCCCCAACAGCAGAGCCCAGACACAGATGGGGTCCTGAGGGGCCTCTGCACACCAGGCTCCCTTCCACTTGCTCCATGGGCAAGAACTCCACAAATAAACTCAGAGGCCAGCATGGCCAGGTGTAACTGTCTAGGGCACCTGCTTTTGAGGCACTCTGCTCTTCAGATGTGGTGGTTTGAGGGGAATAGTTTAGGTTGAGGACCAGGGACCCATTTGGAATTTAGGCCTTCTGCTGCTGGGACCCAGGAGCCACACTGGGACCAACCTTGTGAAGTTGTGCATTGCACGTGGGCTCCATCACCCAGAAGGAGCAAGTGAGTGTGTAATCAGGAACAACGTGGTAAGAATTTCCCATTGCTACCAACAAGGGCAGCTGAAAAACATAAGAAAACAGGGAACACTTAGGTGTGTGTAGGACAAGGCCATGGAGAGGCGGGCCTGGGACGCAGCCTGATGCAGAGGAAGGGTCCTAGTACAGATGCTGAAGAGGGGTGAGAGCCAACCTGTTATGAACTGGCCCTCATGGAGCAGTATGGTTACTCAAGGACATCCAGGTCTCCACATCTCCAGGCCAGCTCGGTCTGCCTGCTGTTCTGTCCCCTATGCACTTGCAGGTGGGCCAGGCTGCACTTGGAGCCTTTTGCACACTCGAGAAACCTCTCCAGGTCACCTGCTTCTCCCATCCTGAGGCATCACATCTTGTCTGGTCTCTGAGGACATCCAGCGCCTCTTGGAAACACCACTCTCACACTGAGTCCAGTTCTGGGGTCTTGGGAAGCTTTATAATTGTTCGTAAAGCTGTAAGAACAAGAGACTTGCCCTTTAAGTACAACTCAGTAAAATGTTGATGAAGTTGTAGAGAGTCTCCTCCCCAGGCCGAGAGTCAGGCTGTCATTCCGTTTTCCCAAGTCAGGCGAGACTGGGCCGCCCCACCCACACCCACTGCAGCCGCCCCCTGTTCTCCTCACCCAAAGCTCCCAGGCGTCCCACGGTGGTGGCAGCCCCAGCTCTGTGCAGCCAAGGAGAGAATTAACAGCGAGCACGGAGTGGAGAAGAAAATGGCATTTCTGTGGCCTTCGGGTAGAAGTTTGTGTGTCCTCACATTATCCATTCCTGCACACATTTTGGGAAATAAAAACAATTAAACAAGGAGATGACCCTCACACTGTGGTCCTTAAAACAATTGCTGTTTCCGGCAATTCTTTTTTCTTTTTTGAGATCTGCCTGACAGCCGTTGGACTGACTATATTTGTAAGTCACGACCGACTTACTGCAACTCCGTGGGCGAGGGGGACACGCCTATTGTCTGCACCCTCCAGGGCTCCATGTGCCCTGTCCTCTCCAGAGACAACCTGACGGAGCCAGGCTGTGTCCGCAGCTCTCCCAGCAGTGAGTGGCCCTTGAACAGGGAGTGAAAAGACATTTCCTGTGTCATGTGGTGTAATCAGAGCTTCAGAGTTTGCTGGAGCTGTGAGCTGCAGGAGAGGAAGTTGGAATCCCAGAGACAGCTCACGGTAATTAATCATAGTGCGCCGGGCCTGTCAGGTCCCTTTCTGGAGCTGACACTGCTGTCAATTACAGCAGCCCTCCACCATCTGCAATTGTTTAAAATATCACCCTGTACCGGGGCCCCATTTACACCTCCCAGAGATCACTCTGGAGAAGTGCTGTGTCCCTCAGGGAGGCTTCGTGGACGTGTCCACCTCTAAAGGAAACTTCACTGGCCGGTGTGAACGCTCAGTAAAACCTTCGCACGGTGGACTAAACCCCCAGCAACATCACCTCCATTTCAGGTTGCAATCCCAACAGCAAGGTCAAAAGTTAACCACAAGTAAGAGCAGGTTGTTGCTAATTAAAGTAAGCATTACAGAACAAAAGAAACTTAACACAATTCCCGCTGCAAATGCGATCATCAGTCATGTCCACTGCAAGTAAAACCCCTGTTTTTTTTCATTAGAAATACAGTGTGAGTGTCGTGTGTCTGCACGCTCCACACAGGAACTTTGAGAAGGAAATGTGCAAAGGAGGGCCCGCTTTGGGGAGACACAGCGTGTCCCGAGCACTGAAAAGGTAAGTTGCTCTAACCTTCTCTGGATACACACGTGGTACAGGTTTTGTTTATTTTATGGACCCATGAGATATATAGAGAATTTCTTAGCTAGAATAAATTTCACAACTAAGTGAAAAGGAGAAGGGCAGCCTTCCCTTTCAGAGGAATTCCTAGTAAAACGTGTAAAGCTCAGCCTGGCTTCCTCTTCCCTGGCCCCTGAGAGTGGAGGTTTGGGTTCTCAGGCCTTCTGACTCCTTCCCACAGAGTCTGAAAGGGAAGCAAAGTAACTTCATAGTCAAGAGCCCTGGCCATGGCACCTGGGCCAAGTGCCCAGCTGACCTCCCCAGGGCGTCTGCCGAGACCCCTCCCCCCATTAGCAACCGAGGCACATCCCCTTCACTTCCTCTTTCCCCAAACCTGCCACCCCAGTGTTGATACCGGAATTTCAGGCTCTTGGTCTCAGCGATTCGAAGAAGGAATCGACGGACCACAATAGTGGTGGTAAGTTAGGATTTATTTACAGGAAAGAATTATAAGTAGAGGAAGAACTAAACCTCCAGGCAAGAGGACCCAGGAGGGGAGCAAACTCTC
>CAUYRH010056298.1:0-44008 GCA_963574655.1 Perodicticus potto
TGTCTTTATATAGTGATTAAGAAAATGCTATGAGGGCTATCTCTCACAATACGATCAAAATGTTTCTGATTGTATATGAAGCACATTCTGCCCTATGATTGCACCAATGTACACAATTATGATTTAATAAAATTATTAAAAAAAAAGTATTTGGAACATGGAAAGCGGATTGACATCTGGAAAAGGCTGAAAGGGGCAGAGACAACTCAGAGTGAATAGAAAGCGCCCTGGTGAAGGGGGTTAATCAAACTGCCAGCTGAACCTCTTACAGGCTCTGAGCCCAGAGTCAACTTGCTCCCAGGAGCAGAGGTAAGAACAAGGACTCAAACAGGAGTGATAGTTTGATAGTTAAATATTCCTTATAAAACAACTGTGTTGACAGGCTATTCATACCATTCTCCCTCTTTCCTCCTGTTTGACCCCTACATGATGAAATCACAACTCTAGAAAAATAATAATTATAAGCATACATGAAAATGCATTTCTATTCTTGATATTTTGCATAATAACTATATAGAACATAGGAACACTTTCATTTTCAGAGTTAAACTAGTGAGATCTACTCATAAGTAATGAATGTAGCTGATGGTAGACATAAACACTGATGTTGTAAATATATATTCTGTATATATGTATGTGTGTGTGTGTAGGTAGATAGATAGATAGGTATGTGACTGCTCCATGATATCAACCATGTAAAACAGACAATCTGAGTTTCATCCCAAGGATTTATAACTAAAGTCTGTTATAACTATGATGAATCTCGTATTGTCTGAATAAAGACTGTGAAAATGTTAGAAGGGTACAGGTGAAACTTACTAAATGCAGAATACAAATGTCTTAACACAATAACTAAGAAAATGCCATGAAAGCTATGTTAACCAGTTTGACAAAAATATTTCAGATTGTATATGAAACCCCATGATTGCATTAATGTACACAGCTATGATTTAATAACAAAAAAGACTGTGAAAGAAAACAAATACTGAATAATCTCACTTATATGTAGAATGTAAAAATGATGACATCATAGCAGTAGAGGTTAGGATGGTGGTTACCAGAGGCTGGGCGAGTGTATCGGGAAGGGTCAGAGGCTTGGGGCGCTGAGGTTCAAAGGAGACAAAATTTCAGTTAGGTAGGAGAAATAAGTGCAGAGATCTATCATGCTACATGATTGCTATAATTAATTATATTGTATTCTTGAAAAATGATGTGAGAGGATATTTTGTTTTCTCACCAGAAAAATGGCAAGTGTGCGAGATAATTCATCTGCTAATTAGCTCCACTTAGCCATTTTAGATGTATATATTTCAAAATAATCATATTCTACCCAATATGTAAAATTTTGCTTATCCATTTAAAATGAAATAAAGTGTTTAAAAGCAGAAATGAAAAAGAAGTTTCATTATTTAAAAAGAGAGAGGTAGAGAGAAAAGGTCTCAATACAGATGCGTAATAGCTGTTTAATAAGGGTGAATATTTTGGTTACAGAATGGAGTTGGTTATTATTTAGAATGGATCGAATACTTGGTGTTCTCTCTCTGTCTCTCTCATCATTTTGTTGAAAGGCTATTTTTTTCTGAGTGTTTATATATAACTTTCTTCTCAAGTATGTTTCCTTGTCTACTTTGAACTTTAAAAATTAAGAGATCTCATGAGTAAAGAAGTGAGCTTCAGATCATTAAAGAACACTCCTGGCAATGATAAAGCCAAATTCATTTTGACACAAAAGCAGTGAATAAATTATTTTGTAGTACTTTCGAAGGTGGCCTCAATGCTGGTGTTCCCTTCCTGGTTTTTTTCTTTTTCTTTCTTTTTTTTGCAGTTTTGGCCAGGGCCAGGTTTGAACCCACAACCTTAGGTATATGGGGCTGGCACCCTACTCCTTTGAGCCACAGACATCGCCCCCCTTCCTGGTTATTTTGAATGGGGTTGTCAAACAACCTTGTTCAAATTCTACTACTGAATGAGTATAATTCGCTGGAAATCAAACAATGCAAAACTTTATTATTTAGACTTTGCCTTTGATCTATACAACGTTTTTCTAGAGTCTGCTGAACATTTGTTTTTACTGTTTTCTTATCATAATCCAATAGCAAAAATAATAGGAAAGATAAGAATACTTTTTATTTTTAATGCAAATGTAATGTCCTACTATAAGAAGGACAAAAATCATAATTGTATAGATCAATGAATTTTCTAAATCAGATATATCCATGGGAAGGACAATCTGTATGAAGTAGCAGAGGCCCCAGCTACCCCTCTGTCACTACTTCCTCTCCAAAGGAATGGTTTCCTTGACTGGTAACACCATAGAAGTTTTTCTTTGAACTTTCAGAAACAAAATCATGGAGTACACATTCATGGCTGCCTGCTCTCTTTCACTCAATAATAAATTTATGAGACCAGATTTAGATTTATGAAAAATCTCAGCGTTTATGTGATCAGCTTATTATGTACATTCATCTCCATCAATGTACCCCTTGCATGAATGTGCCAGGATATGCCTTTGCATTTTATGGTTAGTGGATACATATGTTTTTAAATTCTGGTATGATTAGTTCCTCTATAAACATTCTTCTTTCTGTCTTATGTTTACATATATACAAAATGTGTTTGAGAACATATCCACAAGTGCAATCATTGTGTCGTAGGATATAATTTAAAGTAGGTTCATCTTCAGTAGGTAATTCCAGACAGCTTCCCAAAATTATTGACCAATTTACCATCAGTGTATAATAGTTCTGGTTGTTTCACCTCCTTGCCAACATTCATAGGGGCTGCCTTTGTCATTTAAGTCATTCTGGCAGAAATGTACTAATAATTAATTGGGATTTAATTTGCATTTTCTGGTTACTAATGAAATTGATCACCTTTTGATGTAATTATTGATCATTTGAATATCTGTTTCTCTGTTGTATGCATTTTTGGTATTGAATGTCAGATTTTAATATATACTGAATACACATCCTATGTGTATGTAATTATAGTAAATCTCTTCTCCCACCCTTTAAATTCTCTTAAAAATTTTAAGAAAAATAATTCACATTCTCTTAATGGTGTCTTCTGAAGGGGAAAATCTTCTAGTTTTAATACGCTCTATCTCATAATTCTTTAAATTTGTGATTAGCGTGCTTCTGTGTCTAGTTTAAGAAATCACACTTCTTACACAGGTGTTGCGCATACTTTATTTTCTGATAGCTTTACACTTTAAAAATTTTTTTGTTTATTTTTATCACCTGGCTACTTTTTTGTATAGTGTCAGTGAAATACGTTTATTCAGTTGTCCTAACACCATTTATTGAAAAGCCATCTCTTCCTAGCCACATGAAAAAATTACATTTATCGTTAATCAACTGTTCATATTTTTTAAACAATTGTTAATTCTTTCTCTTATTCAGTTTTTCACCACTTTCTGCAGAAACACACTGTCTCAATTTATGGTTATTTTAGAATAATTAAGATATTAGTTATTATATGTTCTTCTCTTCTTCTTTTAAAAATTTGCTTTGTCTATTTTTAGTCTTCAGAGATTTCATTACAATTTAGATTCAGCCTGCTAGTTTCTGTAATAAAAACTGCTGATATTTTTGAATGATATTTAATTAAACATGTATATCAATTAGGGGATAGTCAACATCTTTATAATTCTGAGTCACCATGTTCATAAACATAAAATGTTCTTCAATTGATTTAAATCTTTTTCAATGTCTTTTAATACTTTTGAACTGTTCATTACAGAGTTGTTAGAGATTTATTCCTAAGTATATGATCCTTACTGATGCAATGTAAATGGTATTTTTAATTTTACTTCTGATGTGCTTGTTTTTAGTATATAAAAATATATATGGTAATAAACATTGCCCTGTATTCAACCACTTTGCTAAATACATTTACCAAATAATATATTAATAGATTGCTTTGCATCGTTTTGTATACAAACATGTAATCTGTGGCTAATAAGAGTTTTATTTGCTTTGCAATGTTTGCAAAATTTATTTTTATTTTGGGCGGTGCCTGTAGCTCAAGGAGTAGGGTGCCAGCCCCATATATGGTGTTCAAGCACGGGTTCAAGCACGGCCCCAGTCAAAATTGAAAAAAAAAAATTATTTTTATTTTTACCTTATTTGCTGGATAGGATATGTGTAGTAATACTGAATAAAAGTGACAATAAAAATATGCTTGTATTATTTCTGATCACAAGCAAGGTAAGTATTACATCACTGAATATTTTGTTTCTTATAATTGTTTTATAGATATTCTGTAATAAGCAAATAAATTTTCTTCTGTTCCTAGTTTTATGATAGTTTTTACCATGTATTAACGCTGAATTTTTCTCAAGTTTTTCTCCAGTTACAGAGTTGACGTTATGATTTTTCTCCTTATTTTTCCTAATATGGTAAATTGTACAAAGCCATCTTTGTATTCCTTACGTAAGTCCAATAATGTATGTTTTTCTATATCAAATTTTTGATTTCCAAATGTTTTATTTATGAGACAGATTGTCTTACAATTATTTTTTCGGGTTATACTGTGTATTATAATACTGTGTATTTTGCCACTAAGGTATCTTTAACCAAAAAAAGAAGAATATTATCTTCACTTTTCTGAACGAGTTTATAAAAGATCAGAGTTATTCTTTTGTCAAATACTTAGGAGAATTTGCTGGTCAAGCAGTCTGGAACTAGGAATTTTTTCATGGGAAATATTTTATTAAATATCATATCTCTTTAATGTATATTAGGTCTAACAGTTTAACTTTTTGTCTCTTTAAATATTTTCTTAGGAATTTGCTGATTTCATCTAAAATTCAAATTTACAAGCATAGAGTTAACTTTTGTAGTGATTCTTGATTTAGTTTTTTAGTGTCATGTAATTTTGTGTTAACTATCGATACTTCCAAATATTCTACTTTTGTCACTGAATTAATATCTATACATCCTCTTAGTGTCTTTTGTGAAATGTTGGAATCTAGGGGAAACTCTTATTTTTTCAGCATATTCTCATAGACTGTGTTGAATGAGGCCTCTAATGATATTGCATCATTAGGAACTGACGACCCTGTTTTTTCTATCATTGTGAAGTAAAGGGAAAGATTTAATGAATATTGGCTGTAATGTATAGCAAAACATCATTGATTCTAAGTACCTTTTTTTCACTAGCATTCTTAAATTAAAACTGGAGTTTCTTATTCACCCTACCTTTTCCTACTGGGTATTCAACAGAAACTGTTGTAGAGTTAGAGACTCAAAAAGACATGAATGAAACATACTCCCTGAAAATTCTATCTATGAGTGCAGACGTGTTAAATGGAACTTCCTGCATTTTCTGTCTTCTCTTATAAATTAAGGGGGAAAATACCCCACAAACTTTTAGATCCATGATTCTGGGGCCATGGCAGAGTGGCAAGAACTGTTAATCACTCTCCCCTCCAAGGCACTGGTTTCACTGGCACTGTTTCTCTGATGTAACTATGTTGGAACTCTGGAGTCCACTGAAAACTTGCCACTTCCAGAGAGAGGCTGGGGAGTCAATTTCAGCTTAGAGATTATTTGAAGAAATAATTGTTTTATGAGATGAAGAGAGTTTTAGTGACAGATAGTGGTGATGGCTGTAAAACAGTATGAATATGAGTAATACACTGAACTGTACACTTAAACATGGTTAAGATGGCGAACTTTATGCTATATGTATTTTAGCACAATTTTAAAAAATGAAAAAAATAATTTCACCTAAGATAAATAAAACGCTCAGTTGTCAATTCCCTGTATATATGAAGCCATGATTTTAATGCTTGCCATTCCATGGCTTTTTAGCTATGGAGACAAATATTAGGTGATTTGCAACACCAATATCATCTGTTTGAAAATATCAGAGAAACGGCCATTATTGATTTTAATAGCCAGTGTTTTTGAAAAATTGAAAAAAAAGTACAAAAATTTCAAGTCATTGATTAATGCTACTATATATCACTTACTCTGAAACTCATACTTTTCCATATTTTAACATTTCTCAATTAAAATGAATCTTACAATTAATGACATCTTAAAATCAAGTTGTTCACATTTTCTAAAATGGGTGAAATTAGCTTTTTGTTCTTGTCAGTGGAATAGATAATAACAACTCCTTGATATTTTAAATAACAAATGAAAATGTTATTTTCATTGAAAATGTCCCAAATTTTAGGACGAGTGAGGAGGTTAAATGCATCCTAGATGTTGTTTTGAACACTTCCATTGAATCTTCTCATAACCGCAAGAAAGTGCAAGCACTGAAATTCTCAGAATATGTGTCAATGGCTTGGAAGAAAATAAAGGGACAAAAGAGAAACATTCCCTTAAAAAATGCTACCTCACCTGTGTTTTTAATAGCACTAAGTGTGATATTTTAAGGTAAGAATGACTCTTTGTCCAAAAGATATTCTTTTATTTTTTTTATTTTTTCTTTTTTGAGACAGAATCTTACTTTGTCGCCCTTGGTAGAGTGCTGTGCTGTCACAGCTGACAGCAACCTCCAGCTCTTGGGCTAGGGTGATCTCCTCCCTCAGCCTCCTGAGTATCTGGGACTACAGGCTCCTGCACAGCTATTTTTGTTGCAGTTGCCACTGCTGTTTTAGCTGGCTGGGGCTGGGTTCAAACCTGTCACCCTCAGTATGTGGGGCCGGTGCCCTACTCACTGAGCCACAGGCACTGCCCAAATATTCTTAATATATTATTGTTATTGAATAGCAATTTGAGACCCTTTAGTAAATTTATGTATATTTTCATACTTTATAAATTTTGGAAAACCGGATAATAAAATATGCATAAGTAAGTTTATCATTAAGTAAATTGTAGGCTAGTCTTGAAAAAATAAAATCAACATGAAAAATCTTGACTTGGTCTTGTTTTAAAACGTCCTTACTTGAATATATTCCACTTTAACATAAGCTTTTACGTTCTTTAAATAATTTTGGTACATATTAAAAAATTATATCTGAGAAAAATATGAAGCTTGTAAATATGTCATCTTAAAAAGATATACTAAATATTTTATTCTGTTGTGTATGTATTATGTGTTGGCAATGGATACAAGTAATATTAACAAAATAAGATTTTAATAAATCTTCCTGTCGTTAGGTTAGGCGACACACAGCTCTAAAAGAAAAAATCTCCATGCTTTTCATGCTGCTTTTTACGACCCTGGTGGTGCAGTAAGATGCTTGTTTCTAAGCAGCGGCATTAAACGGAATAAGAGTAATTATTATTGACACATAATGTAATTACCAATAATGTATTGGGTTCAAGTGAAGAGGAACTTTTTAATCTTTACATGAAGCGATTGATGTGCTCAGCTCCCATTTGCGTTAATGGCGAGTTTTCTCATGAATCTCAGTGTCAACAGAAGAGAAATATACTCTGAAGAACGCTCATCGGAAATTCAAGCTGTTTTATTTAGCAGAAAGAACAGAGCTCCCTGAGAAAGATTTATTTTTTAAATGAAAAGCAATTTCTACTCCATAGAGCATAACCAAAGACTCCCTGTCTTCCAAACATTTCCCGTGCACTGTTTTCACCCACAAGGGTCCAATTCCTTTTAGGCTTTATGTTATACAAAGTGAAACTTCTTCTCCAAGAAACAAATCATTTGTGCAGAATTGTTGCCAAGTAAAGTCCTTGTTGAAGATTCCTGGAATCTTTTATATATATAAAATGAGAGAATTTTCTCTAGGTCTGAGAAAAGTCTTCTTTTTTCCCTCCGTGCTTGTTTCCTGAGGGAAATACAAACATGACTAATAGTTTTCCCAATATTCAAATAAGGCTGTGAGAGCACAGGCACCACTATTAATGGTCAGGATTTCCAGGCATCTTCTTCAGGGTAATTTTCATGGAATCGAAATTTCACTCTAGCCATTTTCTGCCTCAAGATAAACGAAACATCACTAATTTAGAATAGCCACATCTAAATTGATTTAATGACTAATTCAAGCAAATATTTAAAATAAAAGAGCTTGATTCGTTTTAATTATTTATTACTGTTTGAGTAATCCTCAAATAAAAACAACACTAAAAACAACTTCCTATTTAGAGATCCTTCAGGGAGCTATTTTATGAATAGATTAAAATTATTCGTAATGAACATGAAGTTTGCCTATAAGTAAAACAAAGCTTCTGAAGTGTCCCCAAAGATGGTAAATTAAACTGTGGCATGTTTAAGCAATGAAATAGTAAAAAAAAAAAAAATTGTAAAAGAGTATTTTATGCTTTGAGAAAATATTTATATCCTTCATTAAAAAGGAGCACAATTAATGTGGAAAATAGGACCTTAAGTCTACATACGAATTTGTATAATGATTTCTGTCTTTGGAAATATGTAGAGACTTTTAAACGGGGAGAAGTTTAAAATATACGAGGCTATTAAAAGTTCTTATTGTGGTCCGGCAGGATTACAGGTAATTTCTATCTTGTCTTTATGTTTTTGTCTGGCATGTAAATTTTATACATTAAAAGCTACTACTGTAATTAGATAAGGAATGCCTGAAAATAATCTAGTATAGGTGAAGTCTACTTTCTGAAATATTCTTTACATATCTCATATAGTTATTGGTATAATTCTGTCAAGTGCAGAACAAAAGGACATTTTTATGTGTAGTAAATCTTATCTGAACTCTCATCTTTCAATTAAGCGACCTTCAAATGAAGTTGCAATATTATTGCTTTGCTTTTGAATTAAAAAGTTTCTAGTGAACATTAGATAACATAATCATATAATGTACATATTTTGAGACGTATAAATATTACCTTTCAAAACTCTTTGAAGTAAGCCATCCTGCTCACCTATCAAGCAGTAGAAATAGAAAGACAAAGATTAATTGATTTTTTTAAGATTCGGTGGTGAGTTTAACTTGGAAGGATGTCTTGTTTTTTTCTTCCTTTAGAGAGATATTTTAAGCTGATTAGCAAACCTACAATATCAATGTAACAGTTTCTGTCAGAAGCCCTGCAGAAACCTTTTTTTAAAGAGGTAAGCTACATATTTTCAGTATCTTTGCCAGCCTGTCTTGATAATGTGATAATTGATATAAAAATGTAATTATTAGGGGATTTTTTCTGATCTTGGCTTGCCCAGAGGTTTTCTTATTTAAAAGATGAATAATTTCTTAAATATGTCTTTAGGAGACATGCAAAGACAAAACTAGAAAATTATGTTTGTCGTGTCTACTAGTCAGTAACAAATCTTACTGAATTAAAAAAAAGGAAAATTGGGGAGTGAAAGGGTAGACTCATAACTCAAAGGAACTAGATGTGACTGAAAAAATATGCATGGCCATAAATATTTCAAATAGCTCTAATAAGGCAGTCAGAACATAATATAAAAATGAAATCTGGATTTTTTTCCAAAAAGTTATTGTGATTCTGGAGCATATGGGGGTTGCGAATGAAAAGTTTTTACAAAGTCACATTTATTCATTATAATGATGAAGGAAAGGGAGAATGGTGAAAGAAAAGTTTTTGCAAAACTATGGGACAAGACATTTAAAAGAACTTTGATGAATTTTATATATAATATTGAGGAAAAAATATTGAACCAGGATAGCCTCATTCAGCTATTAATAGTATATATCTGTAACGTTGTCTTTGAAGCAGAATTTTTTTCTTACCTATATGGTGCTTAGAAGAACTACTCTACACTTAAAAAATTATGTAACTGCGTGTAACAACCACTGTCCTTTGTTTTCCTAAGTGTAACTCCGAAGTACTTTTGCCGTATATCGATATCTTTCTTTTGGGTGCTTTTTAGATTTTCTTCCCTTAAAGATCTATTGAGCATCAGGTAACACTGATCTTTGTTCCATTTATTAACGTAGGATAAAACTATTTCTTACTCAGTGCTGTGTGAACCAGCAAATTCCCTACAAGATTGATGTGTTGACATATTACTGAAAGAAAAAAGTATCCTTTTGTGCCACTGTTTCAAAAGAGCAGGACATTCTTGGATAATTAAAGTAGGAAGATGACATAGTTATAATATTCATCACAATGGGAGATAATATTTGTTATCAAAGAAAATGATCCTATTTTATCAAAACCACCACAAGTTCTGCTCATTTCAAGTTACGTTTATTGGCTGCCTTTTAAAAACTACACGTTATGCTGGCCTTGATTACAAAACGGTGAGTTGGCTGTCAGAGGGGAAGATGCAAAGTGCATTGACTAAGTGCATTTATCTCTTCTTTCTACCAGAACACCAATACAATGGACAAAGAAAATACAGTTGAAGGGAACAAACAATAGATGGAATAGTTCAACATGCCCTAAAGGTGGATATCGGGGGAGAATTAATTGCAAAACAGAAGACTTCCTGTAGGGGGCGGCGGAGAGGCACACCAGTGAGAATCAGCAAAGGTCCTACTGAGGATGCCAGGCACAGTGGGAGATAGGGATGAACTCCAAGAGTGAAAATAGGGAGATTAAATGAAAGTTCACATACTGAATTCTGGTATTCCCAGCCATCCCCAGGGATTAAAATATTCTTCTTCTTCGACTCCTTGAAGAAAAGACTTCCTTGTCTTCAGGGGCAAGTGGCCAGTGTCCACACCTGGACCTTACACTTAACTTTGAATGGTCTTTTTAAAAGTCTTGTTCTTGTATGAGCAGAAGCAGCCAAAGTCACCAGACTTTTTGAAGAAACTTCTATAATGAAAGAGAAAAGCACAAACACAGAAAACACACAAGGTTTAGGAAAAGGAAACGTGATTACAGAGAGCAGAGCAAAATGTTTTGCAGTCTTTAACTTCAGATACTGGAAATCAGAATGAAAAGGAGTAAAGAATGGGTCATATCAGAAATTTTAAATGACGAAAATGTAACAAGAGATTTAGCAAAAAAGAAAGTTTTAAACAATGAGGACATAAGGTAAAAAAAAAAAAAAGAAAGAAAAGTAGCAGAGGGAAGACATGAAGAATATAAGGCTTACTTAATCCTTAAATCCCTTAAGGCTACCGTTAGCTAACAGGAATTAGGAAACAGCCAATATAGCAGATGTGGAGAGGAAGGAATTATCAAATAAATAAAACAGACAACTTTGCCTTGGTTTAATCCCTTCTGTTAAACCATATCCTTCGGTAGAACATGAAAGGAAATTGTTCAGTCCTTGTTTTTGTTAAAACTGCCTTTGTTCTCTATCCACAGCTGACTGATGAAAGTTTACGCTTAGATTTCCAGGTCATAAATAATTTTCCCTCAGAAGTTTAAAGGTTTACTCCAAATCATCTAACAGGTTGACTGTTGGGGAGAAAAAAAGATGGAGGATCCAGGATACAAAGTTTTTAACAAGAGGGGAGGCAATAGGAATTCCTAGAATGAAAGCCACCCACCGTCCTGTACAGGACTTTATATGCTGGTTTGGGGCTCAGGGACAGAGGGCCGAGGGAGACAGATCAGGCGAGTCTCCTGTGACAGAGAAGACAGGTGTCTAGTGAACAACAAGTTCTAGATAAAATCTTTGCTGAAACTCAAGAGATCTGTCTTTGGTGCTTTTCAAAAAAAAAAAAAAAAGAATCCTACATGAATAAAACACATAATAAAAATAATTGATAGGAGTAAATTGTAAGTGTTTCACCATAAAAGTTATAACTATCTCAGGAACTACAGATGATAATTAGTTAGATTCAGCCATCCCATAACGTGTGAGTTTTTATACACACACACACATACTCTTGTATACTACACACATATTTCAAAAAATCATACTGTACATGATACATGCATGAAATGTAATGTCAATTTAAAAACAGTGAAAGTTAATAAAATAATTGACAGAAACTTCTTGACAACCAAAAGTTAAATGTAAGAGGAAACATGAAAAATTCCTTTTGTTTTCTGAAAGAGGAGCGGGACTTTGTTAAAAAGGAATAGATAATGAGCAAAGCAGATGACATAATTATTAACTACAGAAAAGAAGCAAAATTTTTATAGATAAAAAATATAGAAAATTACTTCATTCAACATGAGACATTCAATCATAAAAAATATAAAAGCAAACCTGATTTAATAAAAAGTTATGATACGAAAATGTTGGGAAGATGGGATTTGGGGTAACATTTGGCATATATAAATTCTTAACTACAAGAAAAGAAAGTTTGGTGACACTCTTTGAATTTCATAAGCCCGCCCCCCCAAAAAAAGTTAGCATGTGTGCATATTATTGAGAACAACCGGCCAAAAGAATCAAATTTGCTGCCTCTGGGTGGGAATTAGGAAGGCTGGAGAAGACAACTACTAGTATTTTTTATGTGGTGTAACTGGTGCTTTAAAAAACCTGTACTTGCATTATGTAACAAGTCAACTTTCCACAAAATAGCCTATTCTCCTTGTTGGGTATTTATGTATGTATTTAATATAGGCTGCATGATTCAAGAATTGTAGGATATAGATGGGGAAAAAAAGCTGAACAGAAGCGTATGCTAAGGATTTTGACACTCTAGTAGTAGAAGGGAAATTATTGAAGGCATTGAGAGAAGATAGTGGCGATACAGCTTATATTTTAGATTCTGCAGTTTTGTTTGTTTTAAATTATGGGTGCACTCACTTGCTTTGCTTTATCTCCCCCCCTCATGGCATCCCTTGTTTCAGTGTCTTTTACCAGCTCATTATGCTATTCTCCACGTAAACTTTAATACAAAATGCTCTCACTATGTTTTTCTATTCTCATTCCAAGCCTTTTAGGAAATAACCTCATCCACACTCAGAATGCTGAGCAATGGCCATGCTACCCAGTGACCAATGATGTCTCTCATCCCGACCTCTCTCCTAGGTTCAAAAATCATACACCCAACATCTACTTAGCATCCTGACTTGGATGACTCCACAAAGGAACTTGTGATATTCACGCCACCTCCAAGTTTCCCTCAAGTGTGCTCTGTTCTCAGTCAACAGCGCCTCCGCCACATGGCATTTCAAAGCCCAAACTGGGAGCGTCCTCTGGCGATCATTTCCTCTTTCTCCCCATCATTAATCAATCCCTAGACCTGCTAATTTTCTCTTTTAAACATGTCTTTAGTAGATCTATTTTATCATTTTCTATCTTTGCCTTATTTTACTTTTCTACATTTATTTCGATATTCTTATTATTATTTATGCGTCTACTGTATGTTGTTTTACTAAATTAGTGGTCCTGGGATGAATTGTCAGAGTGTATTACCTTCATGGAAATATTCCAAGTTTTTGGCGTACTTCACATAGCTAGTATCAGTCTATTCTCAACTAGTTTGACTGAAATTAAAATATGGCAGAACAAAGAACAAATGTTCTTGGAAAGCTTGTCACTTTCACTGAGTATCTTCTCTTGCATGTAACATACTCCCTGAGAACTGAGAAGTGAAATTCATACTAGTAGGAAGATGAAAAGACGGCTCAAAGGAGGGGAAAAAAATCAATGGGAAAAAAATCAATGTGAAAGTTGTAAAAGCTATACCAATTAGCTCTCTAATATATGGCCTTTTGAAGTGCCAAAGAGCATTTTTAAGTGCTACTTTTTATTTTTATTCGAATAGACTCACTGCTAATGGTACGGAAGCAATCATGTGAAACTAAAAAAAAAAAAAAAAAAAAGACTAAACCCCAAAAAGAACCTTCGAAAGCTAAAGTAGTATTTATAGTCCATATGACAGATCTTTTATATTCACACCTTGTTTTCTTGCTTCCTCTGCGCCACCTTTCAAAATTGGTGACTATATGTAATCTCAAATCTTTTGAATTGAGCAAAAGAACAGAAGATAAACTGTGACTTATAACTTTTCATGACATTTTAGAATATGTTCATATTCTTTTACTCAAACACATTATCATTAAGGAGTTTAAATTCACAAAAAGAGTAGTTTGGGTCATAGAAATAATGAGAATGAACTTTTATTTTATAAAACAGTCTCATTGGGTTCTCCAATTTTTGATGCAAAGTGCAATAAAAATATTGAAGGCTATAGCATTCCTTATTCACTGTAAGCTTTTTATTGCCCCAATTAAACCCTTACAAAGATGAGAAAGATGAAAAATTGAAATTGAGAATATAAATCATAGTTTTTAAGTAATAAGAATTGTTATTTATATAGTCCTTGTAACCCAATAAGTTCTAGCATTTACTATCTTGTCAAAGCCTCTGATCCTTATGACCGTACTATAAGGCAGAAACTATGATTGTCTTCATTTATAAATGAGTAAACAGAGTCAGTGCTAGTTTTCCCAGCATTCCATGGGGAAGTGGTTGAGGACTGTTTCATGTCTGTGCTCTTAAATCTGTGCTCTTCTAATGGGTTGTAAAACACCTTTTGATGCTAAAAGTTGTAGGCCCTGTCTTATGCAGGATGGAATCATTAAAATGACATGCTAACAACAAACTCTCAATAAGAACGCGATAGTGAAAATAATAGAAATGATTTCAATAAAAAAATCTGTTTTCCTTTACTCATTCCTATACAAATAAATAAATAAGTGGCAGGTAGGGAACACACATTCAATAAATGTCTGTTAAAGGATGAATTAAATAAAGCAGCCTCATTGAGGTCATAAAGTAAAAAGATAACTTTGTCATTCTCCACATTTCTACCACCGTTTCTGAAACTGAATAGAAGTATATCTTACCTATAGCCAAACGCAAATCAAATTTCCAGCCAATATCTCATAAGAAATTATACAAGTGCTGGCTCGGCGGGCACCCGTAGCGCAGTGGTAAGGGCGCCAGCCTCAAGCACCGGGCCTGGTGGGTTCAAACTCGGCCTAGGTTTGCTAAACAACAATGACAACAATAATAAAAAAAATAGCTGGGCGTTGTCGTGGGGGCCTGTAGTCTCAGCTACTTGGGAAGCTGAAAAAAAATAAAAAAATAATTATACAAGTGAGAAAAGGGTGGTGTGAATTATTAAGGTGTAATGTAAGGTATAATAAGAGAGTGCCAAAATACATGAGACAAAAACTCAGAGAATTGGAAAACAAAATAGGCAAAAAACACTATTATAGTTGATCTTCATCACCCCATTCTTAGCAACATTTGAATAATGGCAGAAAAACAGTAAGGTATAGATGAGCAGCTGAATAGCACTATCAGACAAGTTTATTTAATTTAAATTTAAATAATATTCCAAAGACAATAAAACACAAACTTTTTTAAAGTTCACATAGAACATTCACCAAGGTAGACCATATTTTCAATTGTAAACACATCTTATTAACTTAAAAGAAGTCATTCCACATGTGTTCTCAACCCGAGTGATACTAAACTAGAAATTAATAGCAGAAACATAGCTGGAAAGTCTTCAAATATTAAGAAATCAAGCAAAGCACTTCTAAAGACATGAATCATTGAGGGAGTCTCAAGAAAAATAAAAATATTTCTGAATGAAAGAAAAGTGAAAATAAACAAAAATGTGCGGAATTCCACAAAATTCCATACCATTAAAAATTCATGACACTAAATGCATATATTAGCAAAGGCAAGTAAATTATACATAAAATCAGTAATTAAACTGAGGGGTCAGGGGTAGGGTCAGGGGAAGGGTCCCTAAGAATGAGTGGGAGCCAGGCCAGGGTTTGGGAAGACTTTATTCTGCAGAGTAAGAAAAGGCAGAGTGGCCTCTGACCAGGAGCCAGCTCAGCTTTTACTCAGTTGTAAGAAGCTTTTATTATCCCTTGTCAGTAGGGTTGAATACAGGAGAGGGTTCCCAGAGGGAGTCATCCCTTCTGCAGAGGGACTAACTTTTGCATTCAAGGCAAATCTTGGAGTTACTTCTTTAAATGGCTGCCATCTGGGGCTAGTGAAAGTTACTGTTCTGTTGTTTCCCAGGAACACTGATCTTACAGCATCCCGGTGGGCAGGGAGTTGCTACGACCATGCAGTTTGGGTCGTGGGCAGGGAGTTGCTGTGCCCACGCAGTTTGGGTCCTGGCCTCCTTTTTCTCACCAGCTGTTTCCCAAAATGGCTACAGGGTCCTGAGGATTCCTTTCCCACTTATGCAAGGAACCATCTTAGGGAACTAGAAAAAGATGAACTACTTATGCATAAATCAAGTAGAATAAAATAAGTAATTAAATTGGAGTAAAAAAATCAGTAAAGCTGAAATTGGAAACACTTCAAAGAGATTGGGAGGCGCCTGTGGCTCAAAGGAGTAGGGCGCTGGCCCTATATAGCTGTGGTGGTGGGTTCAAACCCATCCCTAGCCAAATTAAAAAAAAAAAAAAAAAAAGGAATACAAAGAGATTGGGAGGAGAGAACGAGCATACAATGGGGTTCTCTGAGAAATTCAGCAACATTGGTAACATAATCTGAGACACGCTGTGAGAAAGTAAGAATTTAACAATATCAGAATAGACGTGGTCATGACCCCTGGCCCCACAATAGGGAAGGATGATAAAGGAATACCACGTACAACACCAGGCCCACCCACTTGACAGTGTAGATGAACCAGACCAAATCCTTGAAACATAAAGTACCATAATTCACACAAGGAGAAAGAGATGTGTACAGCCCTACATCCCTTGACAAAAAATGATAATGACTAAACTTCAAAGAAAGAAAGCATCAGGCCTAGAAAGTTTCACTTCTGCCTTATATTCAGAAAGAGATTATTCATTTATTCCAAGCAGTACAATATGCACAGGTCAGTAAGAAGAATATGTTTATTGGGAGAAATCTGACAAATTCTGGATGAGATGAAGATTACTAGAAATAAGATATGTTGATAGCTTTTTTGTTTTTTTTTCCACTTTTGAGACAGAGCTGCAAGATGCCCCCCCTGGGTAGAGTACTGTGGCATCACAGCTCACAGCGACCTCCTACTCCTGGGCTCAAGCCATTCTCTTGCATCCACCTCCCAAGTACCTGGGACTACAGGTGCCTGCCTCAATGCCTGGCTATTTTTTGGTTGCAGCCGTCATTGTTGATTGCCCCCCTCCCAGGCTGGATTTGAACCCGCCAGTGCAGGTGTATGTGGTTGGCGCCTTAGCTGCTTGAGCCACAGGCACGGAGCCTATATGTTGATAGTTTGTGGCTTTTATAAGATATAATGAAAATGGCAAAATAATTCTATGGTTTTCCTGTCAAAAACCTATAACCCCTGGCTGATTGTGAGAAAAAGACCAAGCAGATCTTAACTAAGAAAGATTCTATAGTATATTTTAAAATTATCAAAAGCAAGAAATCTCAAGCAAGCCATCATGGCGAAGAGGAGTCTAAGGAGACAGGATAATTAAATACCACATGTTAGGCTCTGGGAGAAACGAAGGTCATGCAAATAAAGTATGGGAGTATGTCAGCTAATAATATTTTGGGGGGTATTTTTTTATTAAATAATAGCTGTGTACATTAATGCAATTTTGGGGTACAATGTGCTGGTTTTATATACAATTTGAAATACTTTCAACCAACTGGTTAACATGGCCTTCACCTCATTTTCTTAGTTATTGTGTTAGGACATTTATACTCTAACTTAGTAGATTTAACATGGTCCCTTGTAAAATTGTTAGTGGTTCATTAATTGGGACAAACTTACTATTCTAATGTAAGTTTTAGTGATGAGAAACAGGGTGTGCAGTATATGGAGCCCTGCTGTGTTCATGATTTTCTCTAACTCTAAATATTTTATAGAATATTATTTCAGTTAATATTATTTAAAAACACTAAAGAAATAGTACATTATATTTTAGCAGGTGCTATATCTTTGAAAATGAACATGTATTGTGCAGATGCTAGAATAAGAAAAAATTATTTAAGAAATGAATATTGTCTAGAAAAAATGTGTATTCTGTATAAAAATGTAATTATTCATGCCACTTTTGGCTTTAACTACATTATTTGCCTAAATGGTACCCATCAATAATATATTAGAAGATATTATTAAATATTAATATTATTTTTAAAAAAGAATACTTGTGATTTTATAACTGTTTTTTAGATTATCTAATAAGCTATCAGATTTCTATTGACCTTCCCAACCTAAGACTTGGAACTTTATCTCTCCAGAAAAATTTCCACATGGTAGCAGATAGAACCAACCACCTTGATTAAGATCACTTCACTCTTTTTTTTTTTAACTTAGTACTTGTCAATTCATTGAGTAAAGCTATCCTAGAGACATGGTTTGTGCATCTTAGTAGGGTACTGGTGAAACTTATTAAATGTAGAGTATCAATGTCTTTACATAATGATTAAGAAAATGCCATGAGGGCTATCTCTCACAGTATGATCAAAATGTTTCTGATTGTATATGAAGCACATTCTGCCCTATGACTGCACCAATGTACACAATTATGATTTAATAAAATTAATTAAAAAAAAAGATGCGGAGGAATCTGACTCATATACCGGTTAGATGTAATAAATATTAAGAGACTAATTCATAGCAGGCTGATTCTTGTTGTTATATTTTACATAATGCTAAGTCCTGGGAATTCAAACCCTCCCTGATCTATGCCACACTTACTGGCTCCTTACATTTTGTCTTTTGCCATCTACACTTCGTTCATCAGATATCCAGTTTCACATCAAAAAGGGAAAAAAAATCCCTCAACAGCAGGCATGAAAGAGCAAGAAATAAGGCTCATCGGAACTGTCCCATGTGGTGGTTATTTCAGACTTTCCTTGTCTTGTCTTATGTGTGGCGACGTTTACACATGAGCGGAGTGGGCAGTGGGCGAACACACGTGCCCAACTCACAGGTCCATGTGAGAATTAAATTGTGAAATTTCTAAAAGGCACCTCATACTCGGTACGATCTCAATGAATGCCACATACTACCATTTCTTTAGACTGACCGGGCTAATTACTTTCAAAATAGAAGGGAAAGACAGAGTGGAGTTCAAAATATGGAAGCGTAGACTCAAAGTTAAAGAAAGACAGCAATCGATGAGGTATTGAAAATCTTAATATTAACTTCCAAGGGGCTTCAGAGTAATTTCTTAGTATTAGGTTGCAATTTCTTCTCTTGCCCTTTGTCCATATTCTTAAAGCATATCTCATAATGAGTAGAAAGGACTAGACTTAGGCTACTTTAGTCAAAACAGACCAGAATGCTGAAGTATATATTAATCCACAAATATAGTTTATTACCCATTCAGTCTAAACGTCTTCAGGGAGTTGGCTGATCCCATTTGATTCACGGTACTGAGTCACATATGGTACCTAGTTTCAGTGAGAGAAGAATGTGCAATCCCGCCAAATGTTGGGAAAGTCAGAAATATTTGGTAACCTAATTTCATGACATACATATTACAATATTTAGATCTCGCATTATCAACAGACATGTGACTTGCTTCAACTATTCCCATTTTTAGTAACCCAAGATGAAAATTCTCAGAACTACCCTTGCATGTTCCTCTAATAATTCCTACATATGTCATTACCGAGTCAAAGTTACAAACATTTTAAAGAACAGAGGTGGAATATTTTAAACAGTTTTTTGGAATAGTTATTTCAATGCTATGTGAGAATACCTATTCAGTGGAATCTTGTTAACATTAATAATGCAAAGGTAAAAATCTTTGCAATTTGGTGGGTAGAAAATGTTGACTCATTATTTTAATTGAATTCTACTCATGTTTACTGAGGTTTACTCATTGCCAGATGCTCTTTAGTCACTGGAGATATAGAAATCAACAATTGTTTGCCTTCATGAGTTTATACTCTACTTAGGATGACAAACAAAAATACTATATATAGTTATTTATATATGTATATGTAACTACATAGCTATAGTGTGTGTATACACACACACACACATACAAGCACACATGTATGTCTAGGAATACAGTAATTATAACCAGCAGATTAAGAGCACAATTCAGATTACCAAATCAAGATAAAAATGAAGGTGACACATGTTATTTTATATAGATTTATAAGAGAGATCTTCTCTGATAAGGTAGCAAGTAAAGAATGACCAGAAGGAGGTGAAGAAGGGGAGCATCTTGGATCTAAGTTCTCCAGGCAGAATAAACAGACATGTAAATAGACAGAGATGTAAAATGCTAGCAGAGTAGGTAGAAAAGCAAGGTTACTTCAGTTAGCAAAGCATAAGCAGGGGAAAATTCTATGTGGGGCCAGAGAAGTGGCATTGGTATGAAGGAGCTCCTGAAAATCGGGGAAGGCCCCAGACAGTCTGACAGGAACTTGGAATTTTACTGAAAAGAGGACCCAGCAAAAGATTATAAGCAGAGGAATGACAGAGTGTGACTTGGATTTCTTTGATTTTTAGGAGCAGTAGAAAATTCTCCATATATAGATTGTGTACTTTACATTTAAATATTTGGAAGAATTTCTGCATTTTAAGGATAACTATTGTCATTGTTCTGGGATTTTTTTCCTATTTTTATATTTGTCTTAATCTATTTTGTAAAAATCCAAATCTATAATTTTTTCCTCTTTTTACTACTTTATATAAATTTGTTTCAATATAAATCAACTATGTAGTTTTAAATCATTTTTATAAAATTGAATAGTTTTTAATCTTGATATGATTGTAATACATGTTCTTTATAATGCAGGAGAGACTTGTAGACAAAAATCACTCAAAATCCAGTAATTTCAAAATTATTTTAATATGCAGCTGTTGATATAGACTGCTTCTAAATTTTTCTTTTGAAATTATTATTCGACTTCAACATTTTTTTTTTTTTTTTGAGACAGAGTCTCACTTTGTCGCCCTCGGTAGAGTGCTGTAGTGTCACAGCTCACAGCAACCTTCAGTTCTTGGGCTTAGGTGATTCTCTTGCCTCAGCCTCCTGAGTAGCTGGGACTACAGGCGCCCGCCACAATGCCTGGCTATTTTTTTGTTGCAGTTTGGCCGAGGCTGGGTTTGAACCTGCCACCCTCGGTATATGGGGCCAGCGTCCTACTCACTGAGCCATAGGTGCCTCCCTCGTCCTCAACATTTTAATGTAACTTTTTGAGATAGAAAAAGTTGTTCATATTCATTGGATAAATTTGGAGGTAAGCATACAGTTGCAGAACCATCATTACAATCTGTCATAAACCATCCCCTCTGTAACTTCCTTTCTGCTATCTTTATTATTATTATTACAAATATTTCATATATCCCATTGCTATGAAACCAAAGACACCACGAGGAAAGAAATGTCTTTGATGAATACGAATGCAAAAATCCTCAAGGAAATAGTAGCACAGTGAATTCAGTAACACTTTAAAAGGATCCGTTTTTCTTTTTTGAGTTTAATTGCTTCTATCCATTTCATTACTGAGAATACAGGTGTATTGCTGTAGGAGTTATCCAGTCATGCCACCCTCACTTTGACCTTAATGAGACCATCAAATTATTTGTGAGGAAAGCCTATATAACTAGATATTTTGGTACCAAAGAAATTACCTGCTTTTAAATTGTTGCAGAACAATTAGAAATATTAGAGTTTACATACCCGATTGAGCCTACCTTTGACATATCTCCCATTCTGTTTTGGTTTCATATCCTAATACACAGGGCAAGCACGGGCTCCCCTGCTTTTCTCTTCTTAATTGTCTGTCTTTACTCTTATTGTAAACACATTTTCATTATTTGCTAAGAACTTACCAGGGTGAAAGAAAAGATTTCATTGAATTTTTTCTAATTTAGGGTAAACTGAATCTTTCTCCCCAAGACCATCACGTATGTCTCTGTTTACTGAGCCCCCTTTCCTAACATCCTCGTAGGTTTTATACTTATCTTCCACACCTATGCTTTTCACATTTCACTTTATATTTACTTGTAGGTAGCATATGTATGTATTGGCTAATGTACATTTTATGTTTTTACCTTTTTTTTCAACGGATAAATTTTATTTGAGAAAATATTTTTCTTTGGGATTTTATTTTTTGGTGTGTAACATACTACCTTAGTAAACATTCTTATGATTTTTCTCAGGAAAATCTATCTATACTTATATCATTAGCAAATCTACCTATACTTATATCATTAGCAAATAATCATCAATTTTACCTTCTTATGTTTATAGATTAAATACAGCTGTGACTGCAGATAATTTGTCTGATTATTTTCTTCAAAAGCGATGCTTGCTACCTGTTTTATCACTCTTCATCACCTTAAGAATGGGCGTATCTTTTTCTAGTTTTTTATACATCTTATTAAAGGATGATTATTTTTATCAGCTTACCCTGTACCAGCTATTGAATCATCTGACTTTAGCTTTACCCTTCTTATGTTAAAAAACGACAAGCGTGTCCTAATGTTAAGAAATCCCTGCACTCTCACTAAATTCTTTTTTTTTTAAATAATTTTATTAAATCATAATTGTGTACATTGGTGCAATCATAGGGAAGAATGTGCTTCATATACAATCAGAAACATTTTGATCGTACTGTGAGATATAGCCCTCATAGCATTTTCTTAATCACTATATAAACACATTGATACTCTACATTTAATAAGTTTCCCCAGTACCCTACTAAGATGCACCGTAGGTGTGATCCCACCCAATTGCCCTCCCTCCACCCATCCTCCCCCTCTTGTGTGTGATGTATTATTAGTTCTACGGGTTGCACATGCTAGTTTGTAGTTTAGGGTAATTGCATCCATGGTAACTTTTTTTTTTCCTTTTGCCTTTAAAACAGTAGAAATAGCTAGAACCAGCTATTTTTTCTTTGACAGTAGAACTTTTATCCAATATAACACTTTGTTAGGGTTATTCAAAATTTGGTCATAGTTATAACTCTATTTCATTGTCTTACTCTCATCAAAAATAATGGTAATTTATATTTTCATAGGGAATTTTTAATTTAGCATATTTATATTCATGGTAGTATAATGTGTTACAGTAATATTCTCTTCATTTAAGAAAAAAAACTTTCCTTCAAATCCTGGAATGCATTGCATTTTCCTGACTTTGTTATGATTAGTAATGTCTGTAGTATATTTCTCATTTTTAGGTATTTTAGGGCTTCTGTTATTTTAAGACAGTTTAAGAATACCAGCTCTTGCTTTCCTTTATTATTTTGATTTCTTTTTTAAAGTATTCTTTCATTATTTGCTTTATAGTTTTTGCTTATTATTTTCTATATCTTCCGCTATTCTGAAAAAGAAGATCTTACTTTGTGAGTTAGTTTCTTTAGTTTCCTTTTTAATTATTTTCATTTATCTTCAGCAACAGAAGCCCCAGCAGGGGTGTCCAACCTTTTTTTGTCTCTAAAGCACATTAGAAAAATAAGAGTTGTCTGGAGGTATACAAACACTAATGAAAGCTGAGCAGCAGATAAAGCCCCATGCATACTTGGGGTGATACCCCACCCTTAGCAAAGAAGTTCTCAAAAATCAGTACCTGGGGCTCAGGTTGGACACCTCTGCTTAAAGATTTGAATTTTAAGTTGAGCACAACTTAGGTTGTTACATAAGTTTGGGGATATATTTTACTATATTACCTTCATAATTTTGTGTCTGGGGTTTATTTTTGGTGTAGGCATTTTTTTAAAGAAAATATTAATGTTCTCATGTGTTTAGATTTTGGACATTATCCTTTTATTAACTGTTTTTTTCAGTTGTGGTCAAAGATTTGGCCTTCGAAATTTTTATGTTAGAGAATTCGTTCTGATTAAGTTCAGTATGTCTTTAGCAGCAAATGTACACATGTTGAGTATCCTTATCAATTATTATTTATTACTCATATATATTTTGCATACTCATATTTATGGCAAACAGGTTTAAAATACTAAAAAACGGGTTTAATATACACCTCTATGGCTCGGCGCCTGTGGCTCAGTGGGCTAAGGAGCCAGCCATGTACACTTGAGCTGGTGGGTTTGAATCCAGCCCGGCCCACCAAACAACAATGACGGCTGCAACCAAAAAATGGCCAGGCGTTGTGGCAGGTGCCTGTAGTCCCAGCTACTTGGGAGGCGGAGGCAGGAGACTCGCTTGAGCCCAGGAACTGGAGGTTGCTGTGAGCTGTGATGCCACGGCACTCTATCCAGGGTGACAGCTTGAGGTTCTGTCTCAAAAAAAAAATATACACCTCTATACAGACACATATATATGTGTGTGTGTATATATGTGCATACAAAGAGGGTGCCAAAAAGTGTATACACATTTAAAGAATGGAAAAAAAAACCTCACTAAATTTGTAACACTCAAGTCGCAACCGATTTCTGCAATTACAAGATGTGTTCAACGTGACTTGTATTCATCTTTTGTTATCAGTGTATTTCAATTTTAATATATTTGTTCCTTTCTTAAAAAGTGTATATGTTCTTTGGTGCCTTAGTGTATATGTGTGTGTATTTTAAATCAAACATTGTTACGACTTTGTTTAATACTTTATACATCACAACATTTTACTACTATTTGAATCTCCACCTACATTAGGTGGTGGATACTCTTCTGTAGACGAATTATAAAACATCTACATGAATTATTGCATATAAGTTCAAGAAATTCCCAGCCCCTCTGAAAAAGACCACGGATTTCTTTCTTCCCAAATCTACTGGCTATTGTTAAAAAACTCTATTTTTTTTAAATTGTCTTTATTATTAAATCATAGCTGTGTACAATAGTGCAATCAAGGGGTACAATGTGCTGGTTTCATATACAATCTGAACTATTTTCGTCAAACTGATTTACATAGCCTTCCTGACATTTTCTCAGTTATTATATGAAGACATTTGTATTCTGCATTTAGTAAGGTTTGCCTGTGCCCTTCTAAGATGCACCATAGGTGTGGCCCCACCAATTACTGTCCCTCCACCACAACCTCCCCCCTCACCTCTCTACCCTTGCCCTTTTCCCCATTTTCTTGTGTTATAGTTGGGTTATACCCTTCATACAACAGCTATAAATTAGCTTCATAGTAGGGCTGAGTACATTGGATACTTTTTCTTCCATTCTTGAGATCAAGCAGTGGGAGCAGACATCTCCTTGGTATCCATTCAGCTCTCCATTGTCCCTTTTCTACTACCCACAATTCATGCAGGCCGGCTTCCCACTCACGTTGGTGGCCACACCCCTTCTGGTGATTGGATGAACTATATAGACCTCACCCATGGAGAGCCAACCAGATTGCCTCTCCCAGGAATTGGACTTGAGAGACTGCAAGTCACCTTCCCCCTAAAACTGAAATTATAGTGTGTTTCTGGGCCGCCTTGGGTTAAGGTAGAATATACGTGTTTATCTTCCATCCATTCTTTCTAGTCTTTAAAATATTAAGCATTTATTCTTGCTTACACTGCCTACTTGTGTTTGCCCCATAAAACTTTTACCATTTCTCCTCTGATGTGATACACAAGGTGGGGGTGGTAGTAAGGGTGAAAAAAATACCATTTGGTGCCAGAACCAACTTCTTTGCTGGTTTGCCAGGCTTGAAGGTATGGTGTGGGACCCCAGGTATATAGGTCAGTATGGAAGGAGATAGCACTGAAGGTGACTTCCTGAATCAGTGAGTCAGACCTAGAAAGCCCATACCACTTCATTAGCTCCCTTTGTACTGGATTCTGTAGCATTTGAATAACATGATCCCAGCATTTACTGCAAGTCAGGAAGCTACTGAGACTCATCTGTAGACCACTGACATGGACTTTGGAGACCAGAGTAGGGCAGGCTAATGAGGAGCAGAAAGGAGTGGTGGAAGGATTGTGTAACAGGGCATTCGGGGTGTGGGGCTATCATGGGCAGCTACATGGACCAAAGAAGAGAATGCTGACCCACTAATAGGAGAGGATGCCCCAGTGGCTTTTTATCAGTCATGGTCGCTTTCTATTACTGGCAGCCAAAGACTCCACAAGAACCTGTATGGAAAATAAAATGGAGATACCTCAAAGAACTTAAAATAGACCTACCATTTGATCCAGCAGTTCCACTGCTAGGTGTATACCCAAAGCAAAAAAGGTCATTTTCTGCAAAGGACACTTGCACTTGAATGTTTATAGTAGCACAATTCACAACCACAAAGACATGGAAACAACCCAAGTACCCTCCAGTACATTAATAGATTAATAAAATGTGGTATATGCATACCATGGAGTGAGTACATACAACTCCGTCATTTAAAAAATTGTTATCTAGCTTATTTTGTGACAACCTGGATGGAACTGGAGACCATTTTTCTAAGTATCATAAGAATAGAGAAACAAATACCACATGTACTCAATACTAAATTGGAACTAATAGATCAACACTTATGTGCACATACAGAAGTAAAACTCAATGGAAATGGAGCAAAAGGGAGTCAGGAGGAGGGGATGGGTAAATTCCCACCTACTGGGTATAGAGTATACTATCTGGGTGAAGGCCACACTTCTAACCTTGACTCAATCTATATAAAAACTAATTATGTAACCAAAACTATGAATATCCCGATATTCCAAAAAAAAAAATTTTTTTTAAAGAGTCCACAACAGGGTTTTAATACTTAAAATCCAATTGGAAGGCTCCTTGAGAATCCTTGCAGCAGAGGGTAAGAACACAGGCTGACAAGCCTTGTGTCGTGCGAGCCACTATGTCCCTGCAACAATGCCCAGACATCTGTGCCGCAAGCTGCCCCAACTTCCCTTTTTCTGTGTTTCAAGCAGCCCTTTCAGTTCTTTGCACCACACCAAGTTTACTATCACTAGCCTCTCTTTGTGTCTTCGGGGAGAGAGCTCACTTGTGACCTGGCGCTCAAAGCAGTGAACTAGAGAGACAGGCTGGTGGGTGGAGTGGCTAAAGGGAAACCAGGACTCCATATCGGAAAGAGCAGCCCACTGATGAGCTGGGGGCCCCTGGGCAAGTCCCTTAACCCCCTTGGCTTTCTCTTAACTCCTCCGTAACAAGAGAAGGGAGGATCAGGTGATCTCCAAGACCCTAAGACCACATGGGGTGATTTCCTTCACTCTCTGGGGGTTACTCCCAGAAGAGGTGTCTGTTCTGCCAAAGCCATTCCCAGATGCTGCCTGCCCAAAAGGGAGTGAGCTCTGATTGAGATTCACCCCACACTTCTTTCCTCTAACACCAGAAATGCTCATTTGAATTGATGAGTTAAGGACTGCCAGTCTGGGTTGCTCTGGAGATAGACAGTTGAGTTTATTGGAAATGAATACCAGTCTTTCAATTCATGTCAGTCTGGGTCCTCAGATTTGCATGATTGCACATTCAGAGACAGGCACCTGCATCAGCATCCTTAGACGCCCACACGCTCCACTGAGCCAAACCCAGCTGTTACAAGCTGCCTGTTTAAACAAGGCCTGCCGGAGTTGAACATGACCGCTGAGACGAAACCGTATCAGTAACTAAGTTTGCTCGAACAGAAGAGTCCCCACTGTCTGCCAGGCCTGTGGGGCCGCTCTCAGGGATAACTGTAAAGGGTGTGTGGCCCCGTGGAGCATCCTCCCTCATGAGTCACCTGTTCTTAATTTTCACCCAGCATCAGAGCTAGGGAAGGGATGGGCCCTACGATGCTCAGCTTCCCCACTAGGAAGGCCTCAGGCTTCCCCCCAATGGGGCTCCCCTCCTCCACGAACACTTCATAGTAACAGACAATCCATAGTTAACTTCAAGGTTTAAGTCCCAGCATTACATTCACTATCAGTATAAATCCAGGTTTTTCTAAGTCTCTTTTTCCTCAACTATAAATGGGAATAATTACTACCTCACTGGGTTGCTGAGGAGTAAATTAATTAATACATGTTAAGTACTTAGAACAGGGCCTGGGACGTGGAAAAGGCTCACTAAATCTTAGTCATCATCATTATCATTAATTTGGTCAAGGGAGATCAGCTGTGGAAAATGCTCAGAAAAAGACAATTTAAGTTTATTGTTGAAGTCCCTATAATCTTATTTAAGCATCAAAATATTCCTTGTAAGCAAGATTGAATTGTTTAACTGTAACACTGGGTACTATAAAATACAAAGTAACCTCTCATGAAATTTTACAGTTTAAGATTAAAATGCACTAGTTAAAATGCAGACTAGGGAAAGACTGGGAAAATGGGAGGGAGGTGTCCTCTTTTAGCTGACCCGGTAGACGATGGCTCAGGCTTTCTAGCCTCCCTCCCCATAGGGTAACTTGTCCTGAGCTCTGAGCAATAAAATTGAATACAGACATGTCAAATAATTTGTTGCTGATCTGCAATTCAAAACCAGATCTAACTGGATCAAAAGGCTTTGCTATTTCTACCTCTTCATACAGGCAAGAAAATCTTTCTGTGCCAGGCAGACACTCTGGAGGAAACACAGGTATAAGATATGGCCCCAAATCCAAGATGTCATCACTCCAACAAGAGCACCTAACATTACACAGAAAATCTGGGATATATTGTAGTGAGAAAATCACTCAAGAGTTGTGAGAGGGAGAGGAAAAATTGGAAATAAAATTAAAGTATGAAAAAAAGAGATCCAATATTTAACAAGCTGCAGTTCTAGGAAAAGGAAGATAATTAAAGACAGAAATATAATAAAGTTATATTATACTTCATTAGTTGAATGAAATATAATTTTATGATATATTATTTCATATATTCACATTAAAAAAATATAATAAAGTTTCTCAGAACTGAAGGGCATGAGCTTCCTGAATTAAAAAAAAAAAAACTGATAAGAATGTAGAATAATGAGTGGGAGGGAATCCACTGTCATGAAATTTTATATAACCAGAAGCAAAGAGACATTTCTAGAGGCCTCCACAAAAGAAAAAGATACAAACAGCAGCCGAGACCTAGCATGGCATTGCAACACCGAAAACTAGAAAAAAATGGAGCACCACTGCCAAAGTTCTGGGTGAAAACTATTTCTCCCTTAGATTTCAATATTAAGATAAAATCAATTGAGTGTCAGAATTTAAAATGTCATTTTCGGGCAGCACCCATAGTTCAGTGGGTAGGGCGCCGGCCATATACACGGCTGGCTGGCAGGTTCGAACCTGGCCTGGGCCAGCTAAAACAAAAATGACAACTGCAACAAAAAAATAGCTGGCGTTGTAGTGGGTGCCTGTAGTCCCAGCTACTTAGGAGGGTGAAGCAAGAGAATTGCTTAAGCCCAAGAGTTTGAGGTTGCCGTGAGCTGCGATGCTGTGGCACTCTACCAAGGGTGACATAGTAAGACTCTGTCTCAAAAAAAAGAAATAAAATAAAATGTCATTTTCAAAAAAAAAATGGAAGTTTTTAAAAGATTTACTTTCCGTGTACTCTTTCTCAGGAAGCTAGTGTCCCAATCAAAACAAGAGAGTAATCCAGTGGTATGCAGCAGCTGGCTCACACCAGCTCACAAAACGTCCCTTTCCAACTCTGAGTTTAGTAACATCACACTGGTCGCTTAAAACCAGCCATGTTTTAAGTGAGAATAGTGTTACCACAGAAATCAGCAAACGCTGTAAACTAGGGCTTCATGTCCTCCTCAATCCTCACCCACCCCCAAGAAGATGTTAAACACTATGCACTAGCATACCACCAAAATAAGCCAAGAAAGACAAAAATAAGAGACCTCCTATATTCTGAATGTTTATCCTTCTAAAATTTATGTGTTGAAATTTAATCTCAAACGTGTTGGTATTAAGGGGTGAGGCCCTCCTAAATCACACTACTGTCCTTACAAAAGAGGCCTGAGAGAGGGAGGATTTTTTTATTCCTTTTGCCTTTTTGCCACGTGAGGACATATGGAAAATGCCATCCATGAGGATCAAGCAATCGCTAGACACTTAGTCTGTCAACACTTGATCTTGGACTTTTTAGCCTACAGAACTGTAAGAAATAAATTTATATATTTTATAAATTGCCCAGTCAAAAGTATTTTGTTATAGTGGCCCAGTGAACAAGACAGGTTCCTTAAGAGAAAAAGCTCAGTGAGTTCCAAAGATAATGATGAAGAGAAATCCCAATATAGCTGAGGATGGTTCTAGAAAAAAATGTCACTCAAAAAGGGGGTAGGAAGACGGATACGCTACTTGGTAGTTTCAACCAGTTTGAGAGGTATTTTTAAACTCTGGTAAAGATTTTAGAAATATCTTAGTCACAGGTACAAATACAAATTCCCCACCCCACCCCTGAAAAAAGGCAATATAACATTTGCCCCTACAGGAAAAATATAACATTTCACCAAAAAAAAAAAAAAGGAATTGTAACTGTAGTGCACTATTTAGCTCAGCAGTGAACTTTATATAGTCATAATGATAAGAACATTTATATTGATCTAACTCAAACTGTAATATAACTCTAGCAAAAGAATGTGAGAGAAGAAATTGGAAGATGTTGACTCTCTTAATCTGTAGTGGGAATACAATAGATAAAACAGAATATGGGAAATATTTGTAGCATAAGCGTGTTATGTAACAGTAAGGAGACAGACGGCTGAAGAAAGAAGTTTAAAAACTGTAAATGGTTACCTCTGGGGAATGATAGATAATTGGGAGGTTGATAGAGATAAGGCAGGTCACTTCTTGTTCTAACCCGTCTAATACCTGTGATCTTCAATTTATGATGGTTCAACTTAATTTATGATGGTATGAAAACAATATTCACTGTACTTCCAATGCCCATGAAACCATTCTGTTTTTCCCTTTCAGTATAGTACTCAGTAGATTGCATGGGAATTCAACACTTGCCCAACTATGGGCTAATGTAAGTATTCTGAGCACATTTAAGGTAGGCTAGGCTAAGCTGTGTGGTTTGGTAGGTTAGAAGTAGTAAATGCATTTTGACTTAGCATGTTTTCAATTTATGAAGGATTTATCAGGACATAAGCCCTGGTAAGTTGAGGAGCACCTGTACTACCTCACTCTTGACTGTGTGCCTCATTACTTTAAACAAACAAGGAAGGGGGCAGCATTCGGGAGTGTCCAGCCTGCGGCCCTGCAGGCCACAACCTGATTATTTAAGGACCATTTTGCTTATCTGCAGTGTTGGATATACTGTGAAAAGTATGGAGGGACCTTTTTAGTTTTTTGGGGTTTTTTGACTCATCAGTTTTCATTAGCGTTTATGTATTTAATGTGTGGCCCCAGGTAACTCTTATTCTTCCAATTTGCAACAGAGAAGGAAAAAGGTTGGACCATAGGTGATCTCAACCTCAGGCTCTGTGAGCTGCTGAAATGAAGAGCAAGAAAGAGTGGCTGGGAGAAGATGGAGAGCCCTAGGCTTCACTGTGCCCTGGGTTTGTGAAAGGTGGAGTAGGAGACAATCAGAAGAAATGGGGAGGACAGGCCCAGAAATCCATCTGGGAGCCAGTCAGCTGAGAACTTCTAAGAGTCAGCTTCTCTCTTAACTGCTCCCAGAAAAGGCTGCTCACTATAAAACCCAGAGTTCAGTGGCTAAAAAGTATTATTGACAATAATGTAAAACATATGATGCAAAATTGTCCCACCATAAGGAATGGCTTAAATAAAAACATCACATCCACATATGGAATGCTGACAGATATTTAAAAGGATGTTTGGAAAGCTATTAAATGACATGGAAAGATATTTATAGTCTATTCAGTTCAAGCAGAGTAAAAGGAAAAAACAGAAAGGATAGTATACATTCCTTTTTGGTTTAAAATTAAATATGCAAAAGATAAAAAGATAAAAACTATATACATATACATGCATTTTTAAAAGACTGTAAGAATACAACTGATAAGTAATATCTATGTTAAATTACCTATATTTTAAAAATCACCTATATTAAGCCTATATTCCTTTTGTAATTAGGATGAAACAATAAAGGTGCTGCTGTTCTTTCAAATTTTTAATTAATAAAATGAAAAGTGCGATCTTAGGTGTGCTTCCCTTCCCACATTTCTGCTTTTCAGTCCCTGCCCACCCACCCCCACCTTAGGATGGATGAGAAGGACTACAGGATTCTAGTAAAAGCTAAGTAAGGCACAGCAGTTAATTACCCCAGCCACCCTTGCCGGGCGATGAACTGTGTGTCACTGTCACTCTCACAATGTGGTCATATGCGAAACCTCTACCCACATTTCAAATTGCATTGCAATGCGTTTACATTACAAAAGGCTGACATGTGAAAAGAGTATGACTATCACTTTTATTCAAGTTGGCCAACCTCTACCAGAAGAGCTTCAGGAGTTATTTCAATACCAAATTTTTTTAATAACGCTCCAGATTTAGGCATCTCCTTCTAAAGCTGTCAGGCAACAGACATTCAAATGCAGTGTGTCAAACTGCTGGTTTCTAAGTTAAAATAGAGCTCTTAATTTGGTCAACATAGTGACTAAGAGTAAACGGTGTGCTCCCTCTGATTCAGAGTGAACATAAGGTAGGACAAACATTTGGGGAAACAATTTGGAAATATATATTTAAGCCTCAAAAGTGACCCAGTAATTCCTCTTATGGAAATATAATCTAAGAAAACAACTGAAAGGCAGAAGAAAAAAAGACATGGCAACATTATTTATAGCATAGGTCATATAAAATGTTTAATACCAAGTGTAGGACATTATACACCTATTAAAAATATTTTTTCAAATAATTTTAACGAATTAGAAAAATGCTTATGATATGACAGTGATTGAAAAGAAGGATGCCCAATATGTAATCTCAAATATTTAAACAAGATGCATAGCATGTATGATGGTTAATTTTAGTGTCAACTTGGCTATCTTAAGGACTCCCTAGAGATCTTGTAAAGTATTAATTCTGGGTGTGTCTATGTGAGTGTTTCCAGACAAGATTGGCATGTGAGTCAGTGGACAGAGAGGGGAAGGTATGCCCTCAGTGCTGGTGGGCACCAGCAATCATCTGGGGACACAGGACAAAAAAGGCAGAGAAAACATGCTTTCCTCTCTGTCTATCTGTCTCTCTCTTTCTCTCTCTCTCTCTCATCTCCCTTCTTCCTCCAGCTAGAAGACTCCTACTCCTGCACTCGGGAATCAAAACTCCAGGCTCTCTGGCCTTTGGACTCCCAAACTTGCACCAGAGGCCTTCCATGTTGTTAGGTCTTCTACCTCACCCTGAGAATTACGCTATCACCTTCCCCAGTTTTGAGGCTTTCGGCCTTGGCCTGAGCCACACTGCCAGTCTCCCAAGGTCTCCAGTTTGTAGACAGCCTGCCATGGGATTTCACAGGCTCCATGATCACATGAGCCAACTCTTATAATAAATGCCCTCTCATACATCTAGGTATACATCTACATCTAGATATATATCCCATTTGTTTTTGTTTTTGTTTTTGAGACAGAGTCTCACTTTTTTTGCCCTTGGTAGGGTACCGTGGCATCACAGCTCACAGCAACCTCAAACTCTTGGGCTTAAGCAATTCTTTTGCCTCAGCCTCCCAAGTAGCTAAGATTACAGGTGCCCAGCACAACACCCAGCTATTTTTAGAGACGAGGTCTCGCTCTGGCTGGTCTTGAACTTGTGAGCTGAGGCAATCCACCTGCCTTGGCCTCCCAGAGTGCTAGGATTACAGGCCTGGGCCACCGTGCCAGTCAATCCCATTTGTTTTATCTCTCTGACGAAGCCTGACTAATACACAGGAGATGAGAAATATACCAAAACATTAATTGTGGTTATCTTTCAGTGGTACAATTATGGATGATTTCCATTCTCTTATATAGACTGTTTTCTGAATTTTATACAGTAATAACTGAGAGGTTAAATGACATTCCTTTGTTCAAAGAAACTACTAAGTGCCAATGTTGTTTCAAATATATTCTTTCAGAGGTGTGCTTATAAACTGATAGAAAACAAACCAAAAATAACTTAATTTACAGCATTTTCTATTAAAATATTTCCATGGTGTAAATATTTTCATTGTGACCAATTTCATGCTTCAAGCAGCTTCCTCTTAGAGACGGACTGGGCAGGGCAGAAGTAGATGAACACCAAAGGCAAAGGGACACCAAGGACAAAGGGAAGCTAGGAAGAACTAGCAATGAGTTAGGCACATTATCCAACCCTTTACCCCCATCTCCAGGCTTCCTCTTCCACTCTTGGAATCCAGCTAATGAGTCACCTTTACCGGTAGCTGGGGTAAAGAACAAAGAATGAAGTTTTTAGTCCTGAAGGTAGATTCTTAAAAGTTGGATGTTGCAAAAGTCAAGCCAAGTCTAAATGAGTCAAAAGCTACAATCTGTAGGTAGCTAGCAAGGAGTCAATCCAGCACAGAAACCAGGTGCCACCAACTTTCAACTCTGAGTGGACCCTGGTTTAAGCTTGGGATCTCACACTTTAAGGAACATTAGAATCACCTACAGGGCTTGATAAACACACCACTGGGCCCCACCCCAATTGTTTTTATACCCAGATAGGCCTAGGGTGGGTCTGCAGAAGGTGCAGGTCTAAACAAGGGCCCAAAGGAGGCCCAGAGATACACACTTTGAGAACCACTGGCCTGGCTATTTCAAGTCACCAACAAAAAAGGAGGACAGTTTCAGTAGGTGAGTAAATGGAGCCCAAATACAGATTCGAGGAAGGAAAACAGGTTCTATTCCTTCTAAACACACAATTAGTACAATGGTTTTCAGCTCATGTCTTAACAATTTACAGACCTCTAGGTAATTTTATTTTGTATCAGACTAAACATATATTTGGGAGCTACTGTAAATTCCTAGTGGCTTTCAGCTTAGCAAGAAAGGGAAATTTGAAATCATTTTGAGTAATTTACATAGGTAGGATATAATTGAATCTACTAGAAACAATGAGGCTATTATTATCACAATTAATGCCAGCATCCACAGCCTCAGAAGGAGTCAGCTGTCCCAAATCACTTGGCCTTTGAGGCAGCGTGTGGGTCAGGCTGGTGTGGCTTCTGTGTCACTCCTTCCCCTGCCCCTTCCATCTCTCTTTCTACAGATGCACTCCCCTGCACAGTCTCACCAAGTTCGGAGTTAACCCAGTGGTTCTCAACCTTTCTAATGCCGTGACCCTTTAATACAGTTCCTGTGGGTCGCGACCCACAGGTTGAAAACCACTGATAAGTTTTAGTTTCTTCCATTTTTTGTGCCCTTGACAGCCTGGAATCTCTGAACCTCTTCTCAGAATAATGTTTTCAATGCTTAAAATACCCAGGCTTATAAAGTATGCCAACTATATGGAAATATTGTCATCAAAACAGTATTAGAAAACACATTTTTGGTTCAGTAACATGTACCAATGACAGATATTACTATATATTAAAGTACTTATAATAAGACCTAAGGGCTGACCTTGTAACTGTCATAATCTTGAAGTGCTGAGGCAAATAATACTTTGATATATCTGTGATAACCTCAATGTTCTATGCAAATAGCTGTGACAAACACATAGGTCTGTTAATCCTACTACCTTCATAATTAAATGGCATGCCAATTTTCAATTAAACATGTATTATTTTTTTCCTATTCAAGTTTATGTGCTGTCTGATTTCTAAACATGTATTCCTTGAGGGGGTCCATGGAACTAAGTTTAAGTGAGGCTCAACAAATCCAAATCATCAGGACACTCAAATTTGTATTTCTGTTTTATTTTTCTATTCCTTTAAAAAAAAAAACAAAAACATAGCCACATCACTTCTTGCTTTGTTTTTTGTTTTGTTTTTTTTTCTTTTTCATTTTAAAACTTGGAATAGGTTATTCTTCTTTGTAATAACCCCAGGACCCACTACATAAAACAGGAAAAAACTCATATTCATGTCTCAACAAGACTTACAAATGTCATAGATCCTGCTTGCTTTATAAATAATATAAAACTCCACTGGTTAAAAAATCCTGCTTGCTTTATAAATAATATAAAACTCCACTGGTTAAAAAAAAGTTGTATTTTGACTCACAAGCCCATCATTTTCAGAATCATGAACTCAAAATCTTGCATGTTGTGCCAAATCAGATCTGGGGCTAGCTGCAGAACATTTTTGGCTCCTCAGGACACATTTCATTTCATTTCTTAATGGGTCTTAATGAATGCCCTAAGTTTCCCCCACCCCCGGAAAATCCCTTACACAAAAAACTTTATTCTCTTCTGGGAAACCAAAAACTAGTAACAATGTTCTCTAACATAGCTGCAAAGGTAAGAAAGAATTAACTGTTTCTTCTTTTCTCAGGCTCCACACTGCACACAACCATATTTAAGTAACTGGAAGTTAAATTTCTACTTTTTAATAGTCATGGGCATCTCCGCAAAGCGTGCAATGCCAGGGCATTCATGGTTTTTTTCATTGCATTCCCCAAACTCCTGCCCTTTCAAACATGTATGTAAATGAGGGGGCCCAAAGAGCTATTAATGCAAATTTCTTTAAGGATCCTGAAAACCAAAAGGCTGTTTGTTGGTGGTTTCAGAAAATATCTTGCAGGAAAATGCTGTGTCCATAGTGAACCGTCGCTGCATGACCCTGGGAAAATTAACTTGTAGGGAGGGAAAAACAAAGAGCAGTGGCCAGAGCAAGACACCTCAGTCGGTCTCCAGGCACAAAACTCTGCAGCAAGGATGGTGGGGAGGAACACTATGAAAGAGGGTTAGGAGGGGCACTGATTATTTTCTATGGACTTGAAGATTATTCTTTCACGGAAAATGTCTCTAAACGTCATGCTTAATAAATGTGCAAAAAGGTCTTCAATGAACCTGAAACCATTGTGCTAATGGTTGAGGACCATTGAGGACTTGAAACCACAGGTCCCACGGGCCCCACCCCACTGCCCCTACCCAAGACTCTCCCCTGCCACCAGCTGCAGGAAGCTGGCTCCCAGATTTTTGCTTCTCCCTCTAACATGATGCATTTTCTCATCATATTCTTAGATCGAGAATGGGATCTTCTGTAACAAGACCTTGTGAATCTAAGAGAAGAGGAACTCGCAGAAAGGTGAAGGAGGCAGGCGTCTGTCTCTTAACCTCACAGTGCCTCTGTCTCATTTGTGAAAGGAAGATGATGGTACCTGCCTCTTAAAGTGTTGTGAGTAGCTTCCAACGCAGGCTGGAGAAGTGTCTGGAAGAAGCCAGTGGAGTTATGGTGTTTTTTAACCCAGCCCCAAACACCTGAAAACACATATCTTTGTGAAAAATTACTGAGTTTATAAAGATATATCAATTGGCCTGGAAAGTAAAGGCCCTTTTCATGAGGAACAATTGGTTGTTTTTCCAGAACCACACATTTCCAAAAGTTTTGAAGGGGTAGAAAGGAGTGCAAATGATGCTGGAAATCCTCCCGCTCACCTGGAACCACGCAGGTGGCTGCTGGCCTGGGAGGGGGCTTGGAGAACACACTTTCAGCCACACCCACAGTCCTACTCAGGGTCACCCCAGCAGAGCCTACTCCAGAGCTCAGCATCCCCAACTTGCAGCCCAGACCTCACTTGTGTCTGCATAGCACCCTTACCACCATAAGCTGGCCCCAATTCTCTGCCCTCTCGCACCCCCACCTAGATCCAAGTACATCCTCCAGAGCTACTGATAGCTGAAGATGAAACTTAAAACTAGGAGCTGCCTTTGAATTTACTCTGTTGGAGGCATCTGAATTCAGAAGCTACAACTAGAAACTAGAAAGTCAGAGGTCTGAGGGAGAAATTTTCCCCTAAGAAGTGTCAGCGACACACATTTATTATTAAGGTCTCAGTTATTCTCTGGACCTCTCTCTCTAGACCTCACTGCTCCTCTCTCTCCATAGACCTCATTAATTTTGGTACCTTTGAAAGGCTTTAGACTCTAAATGCAACCCTAGCTTCTCAATTCCACACAGTACTTTAAGAATAGCAACCTTTAGAAGACAAGGTACTGAGCACAATTGGCCCTGACCATTGTGAAGTACAAGTTCACAAGCAGCCCAACTCACAACCCAAACATCATCACACATCTGCTTGCCTCTAAATTCACACACCAAAGTCCATACATGTGTTTAGGGGCCTTCCACGTATATTTGTACTCTCCATGCTGGCCTCAAATGCATAAACACACCTAACACAAGCTATACACACTATATATATATGCACCATAAGTCAGCTTAAACTAATGCTCACACTTGCACACACATGAATACCATATATCCACATGCATGCACACATACAGGCATACATGTCTCTTTCTCTTTCTCCCTCACTCTCCTCCCTCCACCTTCTTGCTCTTACTTAGTTCCCCATCTGATCGCTAACCCTCCAACTCTTGGCTTTGTGACTCTAAACTTCAACTCTCAGACTTGCTTCTGGCCCTGTGCATTTGGCATTTACTCTCGGATCCTCTGGAACCTGAACATGCACTAACCCTAACGGTCTTTCACTCAACTCACCTCACTTCTCATGAGATCTTCTACTTGGATTACCAGTCTCCAAGTTCAAGCTCAACCCTCTGAAGAATCCAGATTCCAACACCTCCCATTTAGTCAAAGATCCAACACAACCAGCCCAGCCAGGGATAGGCCTTCTACTCCCACCACCACCTTGCTAACAAAGTCAAAGGACCAGGGAATTGACCAGGCAGGACAGCCCCAAAGAACATTTGGGCTCAGAACTTGCCCATTTGAGCCAGTTGCACCATTCAGCCTGGAATTTCACATCTACAGCATGGCTCTGATCTCTTAGGACTGCAGACAAGATTGCAAAAATGCCATAGGGAATTGACCCAACCTTGAATGTCTTGAGTTGATTTCAGACTCTGTATGTGTGGGGGTGGAGGTGGGGTTGGCTTTTTTCAGAGCCTGGCACTTTGACTCTCCCTTGGCACATTCCAGAGGCAATAAGGTGCCATCTGCGGCAGCCAGGAGCTGCCTGTAAAAGTGTCTCCTGCCCCTCAGCTGCAGGAGACAGCTGGTCTCCAGGACCACTGACTAAGCAGGGTGACCACATGGGGCACTGCCCTAAAGATACACACTGGCCATCAGTGTCTTGATCCTGCCCTCATTTCCCACCCCAGCATCTAGCTTAGGCACTGCATATAACTGAGACCTCCAAGAACACTACCACCTGAGTTTTGGTTACTTTTTCCTTCGTTGTTTTCACACAGTTTTGTTCTGTGCATCCAGACAAGGGAGAAGTTAAGCTGGGGAATGATCTTGGATCCTGCATGGAGAACATTCATTTCCAATGACACCTCTGCTGCCCACTCTTAAGCCCAATCCCAGAAGGAAACACAGACTGGAGCCCAAGTTCTACAAAACAGCCATGGGCATTTCACATGCACACAAGTGACTCACCCTCCTCCACAGATGCTTCAGTCATCTTAATAGCCCATGACCTCATTTTAATTGAAACCCATCCACTGTTGTAATGAGTGAAAATGGGCTTGCGAAGAGCAATCCTGCTGCCCTTTCTCACTCCTGCCTGTGACAAGGAAGATCAGTTAAGCATTTAGCACCCAGGACCAGTGGATCCCATTCCCAGAGAGACTCAGAAATGGGCACATTGATGAACTGATACTGTGACAAATATCTAGAAATCATACTTTATTGTCTGAGCTCAAAAATGATAATATTTTATCTTTATTATTGTATAGAATTATACATGCAATTGTATGTACATAGATAAATTTTAATTGCCTAATTGCCTATGTTTTGCCTATTGGTGAAAAGAATTTGAAGTGGCTAAACACTATATACCAAAGTATATGTATGTGTGTATATATACATATAGAGAGAGACAGACAGACAGACAGGTCTCACCAACATCCCTCGGTGCAGGCACCCAAAGGCAAAATGTCAAAGCACTGTTCAACCAAGACACACCCATTATCAAACATCCACACACACCATGGTTTAGATTAGTGGTTCTCAACCTTCCTAATGCCTCAACCTTTTAATACAGTTCCTCATGTTGTTGTGACCCCCAACCATAAAATTATGTTCGTTGCTACTTCATAACTGTAATTTTGTTACTGTTATGAATCGCAGTGTAAATATATGATATGGAGGATGTATTTAGGTGACCCCTGTGAAAGGGTCATTCAACCCCCAAAGGGTCATGACCCACAGGTTGAGAACCTTTGATTTAGGTCCTTTGGGCTGTCTTTAGTGTCAAAATTTCTCTAAGGTTCGTCTTACCTTTATCTTCTCTGTATTTTTCAATATATGCCTGTATTGTATATAACTTTTCAGCTACTCTCAATACTGTATTAGTAGTATTTACAGTGCTCATGAAAATGCAGATTCCAGAATTTTATATATAAACTAAATGCAGATTCAATGTCTTTGAGAGTAGGGTCTAAGAATATGCATTCATTAAACAATCTAGTTAATTATGGATGCTAATGTTTGAGAGTCACCCACTTCAGTTCCCAAAGACCCTGAAGATACTCTATAGGACCTCTGGCCACCCTACACAGGGAGCCAGAGGGAGCCATGATATATCTCCTTCCTACCCCTGCCAGCTGTCCAAAGTCTCCAATTCCTGTTTGAAGCTGGGTCATTTTAGACAAAAGCAGTCACACCATGTCTTCTAAAATCCCCTCCCAGCCCCTTTCAGAGCTTCATGCTTAAGGGACTCTCCAGACCTCTGCCATCAGCTGCTGGAGGATGCTGATGATCATCCATAAGGCATCAGGATCCCTTTTGGAGACCTAGCTGAGCAAGGAGAAAGGAGCCTTATTTCCTCATTTCAAATCAAGCCCATCTACTACTGACGGGACAGCTGATTCTCAGTGCCAAGTCCAGCCTCTCTCTCCCCAGCTCTGAGCTAAGTCTAGGCCCTTGTTTCCCATTCTGTATTGGACAGCTCCAACCAGAGGTCCCCAGAGCACCTCAAACTCAACAGGCCCAAACTGCCTTATATCCCTCCAATACCTTTAAAGGCAGAATGGATTGAATCTCCAGACTTTTGCAGGTAGGCATTCCTTCTGTTCCTTCATTTAGTCTGTTCCAGGGTTTCTTTTTATCTTTTTTTTTTCTTTTGAGACAGTCTCATTTTCTCACCCTTGGTAGGGTGCCATGGCATTCTAGCTCACAGCAACCTCAAAATCTTGGGCTCAAGCAATTCTCTTGCCTCAGCTTCCTGAGTAGCTGGGACTACAGGTACCCACCACAATGTTAGGCTATTTTTAGAGGCAAGGTCTCACTCTGGCTCAGGCTGGTGTCAAACCCATGAGCTCAGCAATCCACCCACCTTGGCCTCCCAGTGCTGAGATTACAGGTGAGCCACCATACCTGGCCCTTGTCCCAGTGTTTCTTAAACAGCAGGGGCAAAGGTTTGTATGCACAAAATCATGTACACTATACTTAGAGGATTTAAGGTATCTATTAAGGACAATTTTGACAGTTGATTTTTGCTACCATCAAACTTCAGAAACTAATGGACTGGTGATGTGTTTTTGTTTATAGCACTTACCATTTGTGAATATGTTGTCCTACCTCGCTAAATTCTGAATCCAAGACAAGGTCTATATTTTTTTTTTTCTGGGAATAATCTATTCCTATTATCTGCCTAATTTTCTATGGGGTGTATCTTTTTCTTATTGATTTATAGGTGCTCTTTACATATCATGCACACTGACCACTTAATTGGCATATGTGTTACAATTATTTTCTCTTACCCTATTGATTAATTTTTAATGTTTTTTGTACCATCTTTCACTATGCCAGCATTGTAGTTTTTGTGGTTGTTGTTACTGCTATCAAATCTGTCCATCTTTTCATTTTTGTTTTCCAACATTTTAGAACAGTGTCCAATACATAGAAGCCTCTCAGACACCTATGGATTTAACTAAATGAATAAGCAAATCTGTGCTTATTATAGGAAACTTCTTAATGTTATTGGGGACATTCTTATGTTTGGAGGTGAAAGTCTGGAGGGGGAAGAGGGCCTTGCTAGTACAACATGTAAGCCTGCTTTGAGATTTTCATTCTCATGAGCTCATGGGAAGCTTTTATCTTATCTTTTTATACAGCCTGAGCCTCCAGGAAAGGTTCAGAGTAGAAAGATACCCACTGTCTAGCACTGCAGTCATTTCTTTCGGAATCATTTTCTCTCTGAACCACTTGCTGATGGCTCCCTAAACCACTCAAGAACACAAATAAAATTGCTCATGAGTGTTGGAAATGACAGTGTGCACTCCCCACCTTCCAGAGTCTTGGAAATCTATAGCATTTCATTTGAACCACGCAGGCCTGGACACAGTTCCTACTAAACCTTTGCAGTTGTTTTAGCCAATCCAGCCCCTTCAAAATTTTCCCCTCAGCTCCTCCCCTCAAGGTTGTGGGTGGAGAAAAATCTAGGCCACATCTCTTTACTGGAGCCTATTTCTCCCCTGCCTTAGAAGAGGGCTTTCTCTCAGTTTTATTCATTTTTCATTTAAAAGTTGATATTCAACTTAACCAGGTGAAATCTCACTCCCTAGAGGAAGAGAAAAATAAGCCACCCAAATCCTATTTGATAGGGTAAATATTGGGATAAGATAAACATCTCAGCTGCACTAAATACACAATTGTATTTGAGCAAACTGCCATTTCCTTACCTTGAGAAAGGGTCTGAATCCAGAAAGCCTGAAGCTCTAAGGAGAAAGGCTATTGTTACACTCACCTGTACCCAGGTCTGCAGGGCCAGCTTCCAGCCAAGTGCTCTGGCCACTGGTCTATTCATCCTTTTGGCAACCTGGCAAAGTTGGTGTCTCTGTCCCTATTTCCCTAAGACTTCAGTCTTGCCCTTTCACTAAGACTGGCTGCCGCCCTCCCATACCCCCTTACATGGGTGGGTTGGCTCGGAGAATCCTAGGCCCTCTTGGTCCAGTTCTCTTTACTTGACTTGAGGCTCAGAAAAGGACAACTCAAAATATGGTGCTTTGGTATGCTGAATACTCTGAACTAAAGAGGCTCTGAAACAGTCTCAGAGGCAAAGTCTCTCTCTTACCTTCCCCTGCCTTCCTGTCTCTCACCTCTCTTTCTCTCTCAAAGCATATCATGGAAACCAGAATTCCTCTACTCTAACGAAGGTCACAGAAACTAGAACTCCTCCTTCCCAAAACAAACCATAACCATAAAATCTACAGAGGTCACTCTTTCCCTTTTCTCTTCTCCCTTGAAGACCTCATCTGAACAGTGGGCCTTGCTGGCTTCCCCCCACTCCCCAACCTCAGTCTGTCTCCATTAGACCACGCCCTCTTGTCCAGCCCCATTTCTACACAGCTGTCCAGTCTTCATTGAAACTATGCGTAAAAATGGTGAGTTTTCCCTGGCTCTTTGGGTCTTTATTTCTGAGGGCTTCCGTGTCACATAAAACTTTGATTAAATAAATATGATATGCTTTTCTGTAGTTAACCAGTCTTTTGCACCCTTTTCCTCCCCTAAGCTTGCAACATGACCTTAGGCAAGTGGTTCCTCTTTTAGCTTCATTCTCTCCCTCTCCATCTTTAAATTTGCCACTTTCTCCTTGGGATGATGGGCCAGGACATCAGTAGCACTGCGGTAGCATTTTACTGCATAACTTATCATGTGGTTCTAAATGCTTTCTATGCATTTATATATAATTTAATCCCATAAATTTACTAATATTATTAACCACATTTTTACAGAGGTATGAGTAGTTTAGTAACTTTCCCAGCTTGCCCACTTGGAATCCTGTGCCCTTATCCAAAATCAAAGGCAACAGATGGGAAGGATGGAGAGCAGCCTTGACTTCTTTAAGCCAAAGTCCGCATCCTGGAACCTTCCCAGTGACATTTTCCCAAAGGGCCTGTCCTGCCAGTGTTAATTTGGCTGATGCTCCAAACTGAAGGAAGCACTTTGAAAGACATGAGATGTTTGATCTCAGAAGTCACCAAGAACTCCAGAAGTTTCTTAAGGTTCAAAGAGCAAGGAAGAAAAAACAAAAATGAGAGAGAGAGAGAGAGAAGCCTTCCATTGATTCTGGATAACATGTAGGTGCTTCTTAGAAAGCCTGGGGTTTGCTGAGGCAGCCATCTTGCTCTTGCCGCGTGCTGGTGTTGGAGGACCCTCCCTGCTTCAGATTTACCAACAGCATGAATCAAGAAAAGTTAGCCAAACTTCAGGCTCAGATCCGGATAGGGGGCAAGGGTACAGCTCACAGAAAGAAGAAGGTGGTACATAGAACAGCTATAGCTGATGACAAAAAGCTTCAGAGTTCTCTTAAAAAACTGGCTGTGAACAACATAGCTGGTATTGAAGAGGTGAACATGATTAAAGATGATGGGACAGTTATTCATTTCAACAATCCCAAAGTCCAAGCTTCCCTCTCTGC
>CAUYRH010056300.1:0-52083 GCA_963574655.1 Perodicticus potto
TGGCATCCCAAACTTCATGTCATTATTTTTAGGTTCATGATATGAACAGCTAAGTGATAAAACCTTTATATTCAATATTGTGCTCAGAAGATTGCTTTTCTTCTGTAGACCTCTAGTAAAAAAATCCCCTTCCATGTTCAACTGACAGCATGTTCATTTAGTTTTCAGCACTAAACATAAGTGGGTTAACATAAATGTTTATACAAAATACTGACTTCAACAAAATACAAAGCACTTTCTTTATCTTTCAGAAACTGAATATACACAGCAAGTTTTTCCAAAATATTTTCATAGGCAAAGGATTAAAAACGATTTTAATTATACACATATGGTCACAATTTTGCCTTAAAAAGATTGTTGGGAAATGTACATAAGGCCGCTTGTAAATGTACATCATGTTACTGTTATAATGTCTTATGTCCAGAGAAAAAAATGGTATCATACAGATTTGCTCTTACTTGGGAGTAGGCTATTCAAAAATACAGTACTCTTCTGTACAAAGAAAAAAGTCACATCACATTTAATAAGATGGAAAAAGCATTGGCCTCCATTGGTAACCAAATATCTCAGTCCAATACTTTCTATTATGCACAATACCCTGACTTCAGTTGAAAGTGATCCAAATCCTAGCATGTCCATATTAACAGTGTCTACAACTATGTTATAAAACAAAATGATTCTCACAATAATAGAAAGAAAGCTGGTTCATACTTCTGAAACCATATAAAGATAAAAAATTTTTAAAAAATCACTCTCAATTTGGAGAAATAAATTTACATTATACAACACTATATTGCCAGGTCAAAGAGGGCAAGGACATAAATGTACACTAAAATGCAAATGTTTTCCAAAGAGATAAAACAAATTCCATTTACAGCATGAAGGTTTACAAATGTACACCTGTACAACCCAAGAAGGTGTCACTACTAAATTAGCAAGGCTTTTTATAATAAACATTGAAACAAGATTTGCTTTCAAAGGGTAAACTTACACCTATTACTACACACACAATGCATATATTTATAGGAAGCAAAAAAAAAAAAAAAAAAAAGCTGAGTATGTAATCATGCTTAAAGGCTGAGCTATCAAATTCACTTTTCAGTGGCCCCTTTTCACCTCTATCTGGTTCCTACTTTTTGCATCTACCATGAAAAAGCAAAATAAAGCTCAACACTTCTTCAATATGTCATTGTAATTCTATAAGCAAAACAAAATACCAATTTCCACTCTTTCTCATTGCAAACCAACTGAAAAGTTAATATATAACTTAACTTTTCATTTAGTGCACTTATCTGGATGGAAGTGTCACCATGATTTTGTTTTCTCTAACTCTTACAATTACATATGTAAGTATATACAATTTTTCTGTACATTGCCAGAGACATTTTAGGGCAGTATTTGTATTAAAATGACACCCACTGTAAATTACGTTAAGTTCTTTTCATCTTAAACCATTTTATTCTTGTCTTACTTGCTGCGTTTTTATTTGCATGATAGTTTGTGAATTACCAAAATACAACTTAACTTTCTTTTTAAAATATTAATATTTATGCAGTTGATTGTTAAACTGTTATAAAAGGCGTCACGCAAAGGAAAACAAAATAAGGACTATAATTCTATGTACATCTCTATAAACCTGTTGTGCTATGGGGTTGTAGACCTACCAGACTGCAAGCCAGTTTATTAAAAGAATACTGTACTTTTTCCTTTAAAAACTATTTTTGTGACTTTACAAGGTAAAAATTTACAAAATATGTGACAGCTTTTTTTTTTTTTTTGATACAGTTACATCATATACAGGCATTCTGTGCTTTGCCAGCAATCCAATCTGATAGGTCTCCACTTAGGGCTGAATATAATTTATCATTCACCACCCCCACCCCCCAAATATACACAAGAACCTTAAAAAATTTACAAATGGATGAATAAAGTCAATAAATAGTTTTGCTTTAAAAAAAAATTTGAAGATTCATAGTTGAGTTGTGTTTTGATAATTCACAAAAAGAAAAGAAAAAAGAAAGAAAGAAAAAAAGACAAAAACAATCCCAAAACACGTTCTTTTCACATGGTTACATCATCTTGTTTCTCTTATTCCTTTACAGCATTCCATTTGGTGGTCCTCCAATGGGTCCTAGATCTGAGCTATTTTTCAAATAATATTTTTCCAACTTTGCCAGTATATGCTTCCCATATGTATATTTGCGCAAAGTAGCAATGTGAGGCCGAATCTGAAAAACAAATAACTTGCTTAAGAAATTCAAGTTATTTTAGTTTCTGATTTTTTCAAAAAGTGTACTCAAATCAGTGTAATGTAGAGGAACAATTGCAATTTAAAAATTTAAATCCAAAGAAAGCTACTTTTTGCAAAAGGAAATCGATCTCAATCTCTCCAAATATATACTCTGGAAATTGTTCAAAGAATAAACACAGCATAACATTTAAACTTGTCACAAGCAAAGGCTCTAAACCGCAAGTAGTGTGATCATAGCTCACTGCACCCTCCAATTACTGGGATTAGGAGATTCTCCTGCTTCAGCCTGAGTAGCTGGGATTACAGGCATGTGCCACCATGCCTGGATAATTTAAAAAAAAAAAAAAACTTTTTTTTTTTTGTTTTGTTTTTTAGAGACAGTCTCACTTCATTGCCCTCGGTAGAGTGCCGTGATGTCACAGCTCACAACAACCTTCAACTCCTGGGCTTAGGTGATTCTCTTGCCTCAGCCTCCCGTATAGCTGGGACTATAGGTGCCCGCCACAACGCCCTGCTATTTTTTTGTTGCAGTTTGGCTGGAGCTGAGTTCAAACTCGCCACCCTCGGTATATGGGGCCGGCGCCCTACCCACTGAGACACAGGTGCTGCCCCCCCCCCAAATCTTTATTTCTTGCAAAGAAGTCTTGCTGTATTGCTCCAGACTGGTCTCAATTCTTGGTCTCAAGTGATCCTCCCACTTTGGCCTTCCAAGGTGCTGAGATTATAGGTATGAGCCACCATGCCCAGCTAGAAAGTTTTCACAGCTAGTGAATTATTAAATTCTTGAAGAATCATATTATCATTACCTTTTCTGCCAAACCAGCAGTTTTCCTAAGTAATAACAACTGCTATTGCTGAGGGTATGGTAAAACAGGCATTCTTTTCATATTGGTTAGATGTCTAAAACTGTACAAGGTATTTTGAGCACAGCTTGGCAGTATCTATTAAAACATAAAATGTTAACAATAATACTTTGCACCCAGCAATTCCATATCCAGGAATTTATTTGTGCAAACATCTGTACAAAGCATTATTTATATATAACAAAGAATTAGGGATAATCCAAATGTCATAAATATGATATTGGTTATTAAAAAAAAATGTAGCTACTAAAAATAAGCAGAAATGTTAAACAGAAAATTTAGTACATTAAGTTAAAGATGAATTTTAAAAATCAGAAAGCCAAAACACTTTTCTAGCTGGAAGTGATTTTTTTTTTTGCAGCTTTTTGCCTGGGACTGGGTTTGAACCTGCCACCTCCCGTATATGGGGCTGGTGCCCTACTCCTTGAGCCACAGGCACTCCCCTCCCCCACTTTGAGACCAGAGTCTCACTCTGTTGGCCAGGCTAGGGTGCTCGAGTGTGTATCATCAGCCTACCTCATAAGAACTTCAGACTCTTGAGTTCAACCAACCCTCCTGCCTCAGTCTTCTGAGTAGCTGGGACTACAGGCCCTCTCCAACAATGTCCAGGTGATTTTTCTATTTTTAGTAGAGACAGATCGAACTTTTGCTCACACTGGTGTCAAACTCCTGGGCAACAGTTATCGTCCTATCTCTGCCTATCAGTGCTAGGCTTACAGGTATGAGCCACCCCAACTGGCAACAGACAAGAGCTTAAGAGTTTTTTGGTCAGGTTGGCACCTGTAGCTCAAGTGGCTAAGGCGCCAGCCACATACACAAGAGCTGGCGGGTTTGAATCCAGCCTAGGCCTGCCAAACAACAACGACAACTACAACCAAAAAATAGCCGGGTGTTGTGGCAGGTGCCTGTAGTCCCAGTTATTTGGGAGGCTGAGGCAAGAGAATCACTTAAGCACAGGAGTTGGAGGTTGCTGTGAGCTGTGATGTCACAGCACTATACCCAGGGTAACATCTTGAGGCTCTGTCTCCAAAAAAAAAAAAAAAAAAAAAAATAGAGAGATAATTTTCTCTCTATTTGAGGAGAGGTCCAAAGAGGTTATATTCTTCATTTCATGTTTCCTAAATGAATACATTTAAAAGAAGAGCAAGAGTATTAAAAAGAATTCCTACTGCGGGTGGCGCCTGTGGCTCAGTGGGTAGGGCGCTGGCCCCATATAATGAGGATGGGGGGTTCAAACCTAGCCCCAGCCAAACTGCAACAAAAAAATAGCCAGGCATTGTGGTGGGCGCCTGAATCCCAGCTACTCAGGAGGCTGAGGCAAAAGAATCGCCTAAGCCCAGAAATTGGAGATTGCTGTGAGCTGTGTGATGCCGATCTGAGGGCGATAAAGTGAGACTCTGTCTGTACACACACACTCACACACAAAACGAATTCTTATTGCAATACATCATTTCTTTAAGAATCATTAGATTCTAGCAGAGTAATACAGAGAGAAAACAGCCCACCAAAGGGGAACCATTAGGAGTTAGTGCTACCCAAAAAGAAATCAACACAGAATTCTCTTGAGAAAAATGTTATGTTAAAACCAATGTTAAGTTTAAATTACTTAAAAAAAAAAAATAGAAAAGTGGCACACACCTGTAATCCCAGCTACTTGGAAGGCTGAGGTGGGAGGATTATTTCAGCCCAACAGTTTGAGACCATACTAAACAATATAGTGATATAGAACGCCCCCATCTAAAAAAAAGGTTAAGTTTGTACTGAACAGACTTTTTACCTTGTCATTGTTTCCTGTATACAGTTAAATACAGTATAATAACTATTTACATTGTATTAGTTACCATAACTAATCTAAAGATGATTTAAAGTGTCTAGAAGAATAAGCCTAGGTTATATGCAAATATTATGCCATTTTATGTAAGGAGGGATAGGTTCTTGGAACCAGCCCTCAGGGTAACTGTAGTTACATAAGATGGAGGAAGAACAATGCTAAACATTGGTAAACAGATGAGAAATCAATGTGATTGCCTTAACAATTTAATAAAAGTGGAAACCATACCAATGTCTGCCAAAGATTATCTACTAATTTTCATTTTTTTCTCAGTTATTACATATAAGAAAATTAAATCCAAGGGAAATTAAATGTGTAGCCTGAAGACACAGACAAATCGAGTTATCTACTTAGGGGCTATATATTACCTTGTGCATGATTATTTTTCTCTGAGCCGGTTCAGCCATATCAATCATCTTTTGAACCACATAATTGGCATACTGGTCCTTCATCATGGTGTATAAGGCACTGTGAGGACCATCATTCTGACAGCAAACTTCATCAATCAGTAAAGCTCTCTCAGCACGGGAGGCATGAGTAACACACTTTTCTACTACATTGCTAAAATTTAAAGTTGTTAAACAAAATTTTGTTAATTTATTTGCACCAAAATTTCCTTGACTTTTCAAAGTATCTACTCATCAACTCCAATGTATTAGTAAACAGAAGAGTCAAGATAGGATTCTTTTGTTTTATGACTGCTCTTAAATCAGAAATTGGTATCACAGGACAAAATTCTAATTAAAAAAAGGAAACCAGGTCATTAATAAGTTTTGAGACTTTCAAGAACTTGTACTAAATAAATGTGCTTTTCCTCACAGGTTTTGGAGACAAATGACTTTTTAAATACAGACTTCAAAAACAGAACATATATTTCAGCAAAACAAATTTGTTATGCAGATTTTAAAAAAGTAAAAATAATGATCTGTATGTGCTTTTTAACATCACCAAAAAAGATTACAGTTCAATGACACATTCTAAATGTATTTCTATGCTCTAATAAAAGCCAAGAAATTCAAAGAACTGACCTCTGGAATTAGAAAATAGCAATACCTGGCAAATTTGTGTTGACTCAGGGCTAAGACCTTTCCTCTGATTTCAGAAACAATTTTACTCTTGTCTTCAGGTCGACCATGTTCCAGCACATGCTGAATAACATAATTGCCATACTGATCCTACGGACAAATATTTAAAAATTACATCTAGGTCATTCCTTAAGAATGATTACTCTTTAAAAAGACATGAATTATTTTTGTCTAAACATCTAATATATAGTCAGAAGAATAGAATAGGCTTTGTTTCCCTGTTTCTATATAATATTAATAAGTTTCTTTGAAAAATCATAACACTTTCCAAAAATGTATAAATATTTCAAGATATGATGTACTTTATACCTGTACCAACTGCTCTGTATGTTGGTGGAGTTCTTCTAAGATAGGTAAGGTCTGTTCTGCAGTACAATGTTCTAGGATGCGCTGAATTACTCTGCAGCCATAAGGATGAGTGGAAAGCACAAATACCTTAAGACAATTAAAAAAATTAGAATTTGTATTCTCTGACATGTTTTTCAATAGTTTTATAAGGCAGATAGGTTTTTGAACAAAATCTAGAATTAGTTTAAAATAGAAGAGTGATAGGTTCACATTCAATATGACCACCATGATAGCTAAGACTGGCATGTGGGGAGGAAGGAGCACTCAATTTAGGAGCTAAAGGAATTCAAAAGGAATCTAACCATAAGACTGAGGGTACATGATAATGGGAATAAATGGGTGACAAAAGGGAAGGTAGTTTAACATATAATTAAATGCCATTAATTACAACATATTAATCACTAATTGCTATGTATTTTCTGTGTTATTATATAGTAGTGATTTTCAACCGGTGTGCTGCAGCACACTGGTGTGCCATGAAAGTTTTTAAAGATCATTAATTAAATTATTTTTGAAAGAAGTTCAAAGCACAGTAAAATTATGAAGACATAATTTTCAATTACTCTTTTTTTTTGACCAATGTAATTTAAATGTGCTGTGGAAATTTAACTCTAGGTTCAAGTGTGCTGTGAGATAAAAAAGATTGAAAAACACTGTTGTATAATTTTAAGTCTTCTTTCTTTCTCCACCCTCCAAGGAAATCTGGTTTTTTTGGCTGGGGCTGGGTTTAAACTGCCACCCCTGGTATATGGGGCCAGTGCCCTACTCCTTGAGCCACAGATGCTGCCCCCCTCCAAGGAAATCTGGAAAACATAGCGAAGTTTATGACACTAAGAGTGATTACCTTTACTTCTTGAAATAATGTGATCATAACCTGTATTTCTATATTTTGTATGTTCAAAAAAAGGAAGCTATCTACTAACTCTATGTAAGAGGAAAAACTAATGTACATTTACTAGTCTTCAATTTTTATAAACAAGTCCTAGGTATTATCTTGTGACTTATTAAAATTATGTTAACATACAAAATTCTAAAAATAACATCCTAACAAATTAGAACCCCAAACTCAATCTTACTTGTCCTTTGAAAGCATCAATGATGAACTGCAGTGACTGTGGCTGAACACATTCAATACATTTTTGTACAACATGATTTCCATTCTGATCTTTCACACACTTGAGCACATGACCATCTAACTCCTTTACCATTTCACTCTGTAAAAGAGAAGATGCCATTTAAATAACTATCTCAATAAAAAAATTAGTAAAATTATACAAATGTATATTAAAAATTATTTTCCCTTCATATATATTTTTTAACATATAGAAGTTTAAAATTTTTTCCCTTTAAGTATAATTAGCAGAAACTGCCAAAGGTAGAAATTACTAAAACATATTTTGCAGGATTATAAAGTAAATAATACATGTTGAAATGACCTAATGGTGCTGAATTTGCCATTGTTAGGCTGTCTTTTTTTTTTTTTTTTTTGTAGAGACAGAGTCTCACTTTATCGCTCTCGGTGGAGTGCAGTGGTGTCCCACAGCTCACAGCAACCTCCAACTCCTGGGCTTAGGCGATTCTCCTGCCTCAGCCACCCGAGTAGCTGGGACTACAGGCACCCACCACAACGTCCAGCTATTTTTTTGTTTTGCAGTTCAGCCGAGGCTGGGTTTGAACCCGTCACTTTTAGCATATGGGGCCGGCGCCCTACTTGCTGAGCCACAGGTGCTGCCCAGGTTGTCTTCACTGCTACATCACTCACTAATCGTTAACAATTGGTAAACCAATACAACTAATTCAGATTTCTATGTTTGTGCCCTACTTAGCCTCCCCTCCAAAGTAATTATTTTTAATGGCTGTACAAGTCTATCAAGTGCATAGAAAAAAGAGAAGGAATTAAGCACATCTGGTCTATGTGATTTTCTTTTCTTTTCTTTTTTTTTTTTTTGTAGAGACAGAGTCTTACTTTATCGCCCTCGGTAGAGTACCGTGGTGTCACACTTCTCACAGCAACCTCCAACTCCTGGACTTAGGCGATTCTCTTGCCTCAGCCTCCCAAGTAGGCTGGGACCACAGGCACCTGTGACAACGCCCAGCTATTTTTTTTTGTTGTTGCAGTTTGGCCGGGGCCGGGTTTGAACCTGCCACCCTCGGTATATGGGGCTGGCACCTTACTCACTGAGCCACAGGAGCCGCCCTGGTCTATGCGATTTTCACATATCTTATTATTCCTGTTAAGAATAACTGTTGGAAGTTTTTGTTCTTCCTTTCTAATGCTCTTATAATAAAGAACTTACTAGCTGTTATCATTGATATGGTAATCTGTGTGCCTAACTGGAGCAATAAAAATGGCACTGGGCAGAAATGGAGCACACATATTCAGTCTAAAGGTATTCACATTTAAGTGTCTTTCACTCAAAGACACTCTTGACTACATTCTGTCATAGTTGCACAGGAATCCTAGTAAGTCAAGCTATAACATAATTGTTTAGGTATAAATTAAAATGGACTGAATTACAAAATAAAATGTATTTAAGAATCCAAATAAATAGAATACCATTATTCATTAGCTGGTTCACTTAAGACTTACTCCCAATGCTTTATATATATATATATTTTTGTGGTAGTTTTTGGCCGGGGCCGGGTTTGAACCTGCCACCTCCGGTATATGAGGCTGGCGCCCTACTCCTTGAGCCACAGGCACCGCCCCCAATGCTATATATACATATACATATATGTGTGTGTGTGTGTGTGTGTGTGTGTGTGTGTGTGTGTGTATTCCCCTTTCCCCCAGTTTTTGGCTGGGGCCATGTTTGAACCCGCTGCCACCCCCAGTATATGGGGCCAGCGCCCTACTCCTAGAGTCACAGGCACCACCCAAATACTTTATATTTTTAAATATTAAAGACACTGTGGCAGAGAAGTCCTATGCTTTTAAGTAACTAGACTTGTTCCTCTTTCTCCATTGTTACATAATCTTTAATTACTCTAAAACTCAGAACTTCTTTTTGTTTTCTTTTTTGAGTCAGAGAGTCTCACTTTGTCGCCCTTGGTAGAATGCCATGGAGTCATAGCTCACAGCAACCTGAAACTCTTGGGCTCAAGTGATTCTCTTGCCTGAGCCTCCCAAGTAGCTGGGACTACAGGTGCCCGGCACAACACCCAACTAATTTTATTTATTTATTATTTTTTTTTTGAGGCAGAGCCTCAAGCTGTCACCCTGGACGAGGGCCATGGCATCACAGCTCACAGCAACCTCCAATTCCTAGGCTCAAGTGATTCTCTTGCCTCTGCCTCCCAAGTAGCTGGGACTACAGGCACCTGCCACAACACCCGGCCATTTTTTGGTTGCAGCAGTCGTTGTTTGGCGGGTCCGGGCTGGATTTGAACCCGCCAGCTCAGCTGACGCCTTAGCCCATTGAGCCATAGGCGCAGAGCCACCCAGCTAATTTTAGAGATTTAGTCTCACTCTGGCACAGGCTGGTCTTGAACCTGTGAGCTCAGGCAATCCACCCACCTCGGCCTCCCAAGTGCTGGGATTACAGGCATGAGGCACTGTGCCCAGCCATTAAAACTCAGGATTTCCTCTGGAGGAATAATGTACTTTCTTACAGATTATTAATGCTGTGATTAATGTGTATATACGCACACATACATACCCATCCATCCATGTATGTATTACTATTGTTTTTAATTCTAGAATTTACTTTTATTGTATGAGAGTTAAGTTGATCTGTTTCCAATATTAACTGCCATTATCTTTTCAGAAATAATTATTTTCTTCACTATTTTATGTTTTCTTCTTCTTCTTCCTTTTTTTTATTGAGACAGAGTCTTATTTTGTTGCCCTCGGTAGAGTGCTGTGAGGTCACAGCTCACAGCAACCTCCAGTTCTTGGGCTTAGGTGATTCTCTTGCCTCAGCCTCCTGAGTAGCTGGGACTACGGGCTCCCGCCGCAACACCGGGCTATTTTTTTGTTGTAGTTTGGCTGGGGTCGGGTTTAAACCCGCCACCCTTGGTATATGGGGCCGGTGCCCTACTCACTGAGCCACAGGCACTGCCCTATGTTTTCATTATAATATATAAATCATGTATAAATAGCATCTACTTTGGGATTATTAATTTCATATTTAAAATCTGTTAATTCTTACATAAGAATCCCACTAATTAGTGTTGCTTCAGAGTATATTTTAAAAATGTGGTAGATCAGCATTTATTCTCACTTCCTAATCTCAATATTCCACTCTATTTAAAATAATTTTAAAAATTATTTTAATCAGTTATCAAAAAACAAAGCACACAAATATACGTTTGAAATTGCACTAATCCTCAATTAATTTTAGACTTTCTACCCAAGAATGGAGTATATTATTCTTAGGTCTTGTGGAGTTAATTTCAAAAAAATTTACATATGTACATTTAACTAGAATGCAATAATGCTATTGGTGCTAAAATTTTTATTCTTTCTGAAATTGTTTTACATTCCTTACTGTTCCATAAAAATTTTATTCTTATAACAGCAACATTAGATACAATTCAAATAAACACCAGAAATAGTAAAATGCATTCTGATATTCTAGAACAGTGGTTCTCAACCTTCCTAATGCCATGGCCCTTTAATACAGTTCCTGTGGGTCACAGTTGAGCACTGCTGTTTTAGAAAATCAAATAAGCAAGAGACAGCAAGAACAGGGATCATTTAGTACTCTGCTTAGCACATAGTAGGTACTGAAATATTTTCATTTAGAAATGATCTACTTTGTAACTTTTATTTAGTAATGTGCTATTTGAGACACATTTAAAAAATATTTTAGTCTTGTAGAAATATTTCAGCCATTTTGAAGTTATAAAATAAAGTAGTAATTTAAAAATGGAATGAAATAATACAAAAATTTTGTCTTAACTTACAATTACCTGCTGGTCAGATGAAATAGACTCTAATGCTTTCTGAATAACACGGCAGCCATACATCTGCAAGGCTAAGGGTAGAACATGACCACGAATACGAGTTGCCAGGGCTAACTTTTGATCCAAACTCCCAAACTGACAGGAAAGAACATAATATTAATAAAAAGTGACCATATTACTTTGTTAAAATTGAATGAGACTGTGTTTGCAGTCTATTAAATCTATTTTAAAAATAACACCTTTGGTAATTACGTAGGGAGGAGATATTAAGGAAAAAGCTAATTAAGACAGACCTGGAGACATTGCAAGTAATTTAACTATTTTTTGTTAAGTCATACTACCTAAAATTTCCTTGTTATTGTACATGGGGATCAACCATCTTTAAAAGTAAGTAAACATCTTCATTCTTAATAAAAATCCTCATCTTTCTTACACAAACTTCTAAGCCATATATTCAGACCAGTAAAAAAATCTCACACTCAGGCTCGGCGCCTGTGGCTCAAGCGGTTAAGGTGCCAGCCACATGGCCCTGAGCTGGCCGGTTGGAATCCAGCCTGGGCCTGCCAAACAACAATGATGGCTGCAACCAAAATATAACCGGGCATTGTGGCGGGCACCTGTAGTCTCAGCTACTTGGGAGGCGGAGGCAAGAGAAACGCTTGAGCCTAGGAGTTGGAGGTTGCTATGAGCTGTGATGCCACAGCAATCTATCTAGGGCGACAGCTTGAGGCTCTGTCTCAAAAAAAAATCTCGCACTCAATTCTCAAACTATGTTCTAATGTAATTGAGGTGAAAATCTATTTTTATTTTTTTAGAGACAGAGTTTCACTTTGTTGCCCTTGGTAATGTGCCCTGGCGTCACAGCTCACAGCAAACTCCAGTTCTTGAGGTTAGGCGATTCTCTTGCCTCAGCCTCCTGAATAGCTGGGACTACAGGCGCCCAGCATAATGCCTGGCTATTTTTTCATTGCAGTTCCAAGTTTGAACCTGCCACCATCAGTATATGGGGCCGGTGCCAAACCCACTTGAGCCACAGGCGCCGTCCTCAGGTGAAAATCTATTAAGTCAACCTACAAAACATGTTTAGTTATAAACTGAAAGTAAGCTAACTTACAAAATAAAACACATTTATAAATCCAAATAATAATTCATTAACTGGTTCACCTAAGGCTTATTATCAACAATTTACTTTTCAAATATTCATTAAAAAATTTTCATTTAAGGTAGGCTCATATCTTTAAAATATTTCTAGGGCCAGAAGCAGTGGTTCATGCCTATAATCCTAGCACTCTGGGAGGCCAAGGTGAGTGGACTGAAAAAGCTCATGGGTTTGAGACCAGCCTGAACAAGAGCGAGACCTCGTCTCTAAAAATACCTGGGCACTGTGGCGGGTGCCTGTAGTCCCAGCTACTCGGGAGGCTGAGGCAAGAGTTTAAGGTTGAGCCTAAACTCTTGAGCCCAAGAGTTTTAGGTTGCTGTAAGATATGATGCCACGGCACTCTGCCAAGAACGACAAAATAAGATTCTGTCTCCAAAAAAAAAAAAAAAAATTTAATGGGATAAAATATCATTTAACTTTCTTAAGTATGTAATTCAGTAGCATTAATTACACTCACACTATTATGCCACTATCACCACTATTTCCAAATCTCTCCCAGGCCTTCAAACAGAAATGTTATACCCATTAAACAGTAACTTCTTATTTTCCTCTTCCCCCAGACATAAATCTACTTTATGTCCCCATGAATTTGCTATTTCTAGACATTTCATACTGGTGGAACCTGATGTTTGTCCTTTTGTGGTTGATTTATTTCACTTAATGTTTTCAGGGCTCATCTATATTACAGAATGTTATCAGAACTTCATTCCTTTTTTGGCTTGGCTGTACCATTTTATATCTTTGCCAGAAACGTACAAAGATTTTAACTTATTCACATACCATCCTACACAAGTTATTTTCCATTTAAAAAATTTTTATTTTTATTTTTTGGAAGTAGGATTTCTCTTGTTATCCAGGCCACAGTGCAGTGGTACAATCATAACTCATTGTTGCCTCCAAATCCTGGGCTCAAGCAAAGTGATCCTACTGCCTCAGCCTCCCAAGTAGTTAGGACTGTAAGTGCATACCATCATGCCTGTTTTTTAGTTTATTAGAGATGTTATCAAGTCTGGTTTTGAACTCCTGGCCTCAAGTGATCTTCTTGCCTTGGCCTCCCAAGAGCTGGGATTATAGGTATGAGCCAGTATGCTGGACATTTTCTTTTTGATTACAGCCATACTATAGTACAAGTAAAGTAGTAAGCGGTATCTTACTGTGATGCCACTTTTTCATGGCTTACTGACTATTTGTATTATCTTTACTGTCTATTCAAGTCCTCTGTCCATTTTTTAATCGGGTTATCTGTCTTTTTGCTGTTGAGTTTTAGGAGTTATTTATATATTCTATATAGAAAATCTTTATCAGGTAATATATATGCTTACCTCAAAAAACTTCTGTATAACATAGTTGCCAAAAACATCTGTCATTAATTGATAGGCTGCTTGTAGAATTTCATTAAATACCATTTGTCGCTCAGCTGGAGTAGCTCTCTCTAACTTTTGCTGAATGAATCTATGGCAAAAAATTTAAATGCCATGACGGTAAGTTGAAAACAAGGTCTGCAAAATTTGTTATCTTTTGAGTATTACATTCCCATTTCTACATATATACCCACACAAATTAAATTACTTTGAAAGATTATATTAACATTCCTTATACTATAGACAACAAGAAGGACAAAAGTTATAAAACATTTCTTTGTAATACTTTTTTTTTTTTTTTTTTGCAGTTTTTGGCTGGGGCCAGGTTTGAACCTGCCACCTCCGGTACATGGGGCCGGCGCCGCCCCTCTTTGTAATACTTTAACTACTAGTTAGACCCACACAAAACCTGGACATAAAGATAGTTAATCTTTCTTAGGTCCATTTAGTTACACTGTAATAAATGAAAAAGAAAATTACAAAATTTTTGCTGGTTGTTTATTATTTTTCATAATATACAATAAATTACTAAATATCTACTTTCAGAACATAATAAAAGAAATAAAATTCACCCAACACAAATGAACTAAGCTAACTACTATGAGTGATACGAAGTTCATTTGCTGCTCTTAAGGAATTTCCAACTATAGTCATGCACTGCATAACAGTGTTTTGATCAGTGATAAAAGGCATATACTAAGGTAGTTCCCTAAGATTAGATGGAGCTGATAAAATTGTACTGATTAGCAATTTTGGTCAATAACCAGGGACCAGTTTCATAGAAGACAATTGTTCCACAGACAGGGAGGGGTGGGACAGGAGATGGAGCTTAGGCTATGATGCTGTGTGGCCAGGTTCCCAAAAGGCCAGTAACCATCTGCAACACAAGGGTTGGGGACTATAGTTCTATTGGAGGTAAGATGTGGATATAGAAGATAATGATTTTCATTTGCCCAGGCCTAACTTTCTGTAGGCCTAGGCAAATGTGTCTTTGACTTAGTTCTTAACAAAAAGTTTAAGAACAGAAAAAAGCTTAAAGAACATGGATACAAAGGAAGAAAATATTTTTGTGTAGCTATAATGTGTTTGTGTTTTAAGGTAAATGTTATTATCAAAGAATCAACAATTAAAATAAATTTTAAATTTTATGAAGTAAAAATATTATGAGCTCTTCATTTAAAAAAAGGTTATAGTGAGCTAGGGTTAATTTATTATTAAAGGAAAAAATTTAAAAGAAATTTAATGTAGCCTTAGTGTGCAGTTTTATGAAGTCTATAGTAATATCCACTAATGTCTTAGGCCCTTCAAATTCACTCAGCACTCATTAACTCACCCAAAACCCATTTCCAATCTGGCAAGCTCTATACATGGTAAGGGCTCTATACAGATGTACCCTTTATTTTTTATATTGTATTTTTACTGAACTTTTCTATGTTTAGATATACAAACATTTACCATTGTGTTGTAACTACCTGCAGTATTCAGTACAGTAACATACTGTATAGGTCTGTAGCCTTGGAGGAACAGGCTACTGTAACATAAAGCCTAAGTATGTAGTAGGTTATTCCATCTAGGTTTGTGTACACTCTTGCATGACAATACATTTCTTTTTTGTTTTCCAAGACAGAGTCTCAGTCGCCCTGGGTAGAGTGCAGTGGTGTCACGGCTCACAGCAACCTCCAACTCCTGGGCTTAAGTGATTCTCTTGCTTTGGCCTCCCAAGCAGGTGGGACTACAGGTGCCCACCACAATACCCGGCCATTTTTTGGTTGTAGCCGTCATTGTTTTCAGCAGGCCCGGGCTGGATTCGAACCCGTCAGCTCAAGATGTATGTGGCTGGCGCCTCAGCCACTTGAGCCACAGGCACCGAGCCAACAACACATTTCTTAGAACATATCCCTTTTGTTAAATGATACATGACTCTGTGAAGAGGTAAAAGTCATTTTCTGGTTTATCTTAAAAGCACAAAAAAAGAAAACATCTTAAATTTACTAATGTGTTAGTATTCTATTTTCCTATCTTTTTTTTTATTTTTTGAGACAGAGCCTCAAGCTGTCACCCTGGATAGAGTGCCGTGGCATCACAGCTCACAGCAACCTCCAATTCCTGGGCTCAAGCGAGTCTCCTGCCTCTGCCTCCCAAGTAGCTGGGACTACAGGCGCCCACCACAACACCTGGCCATTTTTTTTTTTTGGTTGCAGCCGTCATTGTTTGGCGGGCCGGGCTATATTCGAACCCGCCAGCTCAGGTGTACATGGCTGGCGCCTTAGCCCCTTGAGCCAAGCCGGAAGGATGTTAAATATAAGACTATTTGGGTCTATTTTCCCTCTCTCCTTTTTTTTTTTTTTTTTTTTTGAGATAGAGTCTCTGTTGCCCAGGCTAGAGAGTGTAGTGGCCTCAGCCTAGTTTATAGCAGCCTCAAACTCATGGGTTCAGGTGGCACCTGTAGCTCAAGCGGCCAAGGAGCCAGCCATATACACCAGAGCTGGCAGGTTCGAATCTGACCTGGGCCTGCCAAACAATGACAATTACAACCAAAAAATAGCCGGATGTTGTGGCGGGTGCCTATAGTTCCAGCTACTTGGGAGGCTGAAGCAGGAGAATCGCTTAAGCCCAGAAGTTTGAGGTTGCTGTGAGCTGTGATACCACAGCACTCTATTCAGGGCTATAACTTGAGGCTCTGTCTCAAAAAAAAAAAAAACGACTAAACTCCTGGGTTCAAGCGAGCCTCCCGCCTCAGCCTCCTGAGTAGCTGAGACTACAGGCACCTGTCAACAGCACCTGGCTAATTTTTCTATTTTTAGTAGAGATGGGGTCTAGCTCTTACCCAGGCTGGTCCCGAACTCCTAAGCTCAAGTGATCCTCTCACTTTGGCTTCCTAGAGTGCTGGCATTACAGGGATGAGCCATTGTGCCCAGCCCTCTCTGACATTGTATTAGCCCAAATGAAAATTGCTCTTATTGGTAAAGAGTTAATAAGCCAGCATGGTAAAGGTATCTTTTTCCATTCTAGACATAGATACATGGTTCTGGTGGTTGATTCTCATTTCCTGGGAGCCACATGGCGCCAACCTTTTATGGTTGGCAGAGGGTCCAAAGCTGGTCCTAGGTCCATGGTGGACAGAGTAGGGGATGCCCCCACATCCCCTTTCTGGGCCCATCTTTAAGCCCACAGCTTTCTTCACCTTTTAAAGTTGAGAGCCAGGTTAAGAATTGAATCATTGTAGCACCTAGATATTTGTCTTGTATTGTATTGTAGCACCTAGATTTTTGTCTTTAGAGTGGGCATTTTAGGCCGTGCTCTCTAATGCTTTTGAGTTCTGCAGGGTATCTGGCGGGCCTTAGAGCTTGGTTTCAGCAGCTTTGGCCAGCCAGCCATGCCTGTGTCCGCTGCACTTGGGCTCTTTGCCAATGGTCCGGCCATACACCACTGAGCCCAGGAGATGGGACCCAAGCTTAAGCTTGGAACTGCCATGGTTTCTGCTGAATCTGCTTCTCTCCCTGGTACGGGCCACCTGGTTAAAGTACTTATTATTGGCAGTCTTTATGTCCTTGTGGCTTCGAGTGTCAAGCCTGTACTGGGTCACTTTGTTCAGAGTAAACGTGAGCACATCTGTATCCCCTCCCCACATTGAAAGCTGTGATGCTTTAAAAATTCACTTGGTTTTCTAGATAAGAAAGTTTGTTTTAGCTAAATTTTAATACTTTTCTAAATTTCTGTTTTAATAATTTATTATGGAAGCTCAGGATATATGTTAAATTATTTAATTTTGGACTCTGTCTTGAGTATAAAGGAAAGGAATCTAATGCAAAGTAATTGCATTTCTTTCTTATTTTATTTTTTTAATGCAGATCAGTAGTTTTCTTTGCCGGCTTTGTTCTCTGGCTCCCTCTGATTGCTTCCTCCCTGCATTTTTCAGTGGATTTTAAAGTCTTCCAAAACGGAGCTTGGAGATGTGGCTGTCCTTGGGTTTCCAAGGCTTTGCCTTAACAGGCATCTCCCAAGAGCTGCTCCTGCTGGCAGGGCCGTGAGTGCCTCCTACGAGAGCACCTCTGGTCAGCTGGAGCCTGGCAGGGATCCGGAAAAGGCACATTAAATGACTCTGTCCTCTTTCTCTGTGCAGTTTTCCCGAGCATCCCAGAGCAGCCAGGCATGCCCTGTCCAGGAGAAGACAGTGAGTACAGAGCTTTTCCTATAACTGGTATCTCAGTGAGGGGGTTGAACTATTGATCACTGGGAAGGTGACGATGCTCCTTTGTGGGCTGTGAAGAGTCAAAAGTCATCACGAGCAGCTGTTTTGTGCGTGTGTGGGTTTTCATGGTGCCCTGGGATGTCTCCTATGTACATTCTGGCTGACCCAAGTGCTGCATCCAGGAGGGGACTCGCTTGGTTCATTGGTGACATGATGAAAAGCCCAGCAGGTCTCTCGTCTCTCCCTAGGAGGGAAGGGCCTGTCTCGGCTCACAGACCCCAGCCCTGGTCATCTGCTGTGCCCTGGCCTGCACTGGCCACAGGGCTGAGGTGGAAGCTTCCTGGTCATGCTTACACTGGCCTCATGGGCAGGACATAAAGGAAAAGAAGGCTCATGAGTGGTGGGCTCAGAGGGAAGCCTCTGACTGCACTCCAGAGTTTGCTGGGCCCCTGCAGCTGGGGGTGGTTTTGCCCCCGAGCTGTCCTTGGGGTGGGGTGCCTGAGTCTACACCAACTTCTGACCGTGCCCTGCTCAGATTCCAGGTGGGCTGGAAATCCGGATTGAGTCAGCTGTGTGTCAGTTCTTGGCACTTGTCTCTGTCCACTTTGGGCAGGGGAACCCCCAGCCCAGCCCCCAGAGCTCCCTCCGGGCTGGCCTCACACCCCTGGGTCAGGACCCTCTGGCATGAGTGGTAGCCTGAGTCAGCCAGGAGTTGGGGTGAAGCAGATTTGTATGGCTCTGAGCCACCACTGTCACCCAGTTGAGTGGGCAGTTGGGGTGTGAGTCTGGATTTAGGGAGAAGCCCAGGCTGAAATAGATTTGGTAATGCTGATCACAGAGGAGCTAGGGATTTCCCATAGTCTCTTGGGTGGGGACTGGGGGGGTCAGTTGCCATCCTGCCATGGAAATGTCAGGAGCTAGGAGTCCTGGAGGATTGGAGTGGGTGGGTGGGCCATGGCAGGTGGGCCAGACAGGGACAGCATGAGGAGCATAGACACCTTCTGCCACCTGGTACCAGTGCCAGGTACTCCTGGGAGACGATGCCCCAGTGTATCTGAGGGGTGACGGGTGACGAGCGTAAGATCCATCAGTGGAATTCACGGTGTCAGGTGGTGACAGCTGAGGCCAGAGGTGGGTAGGGCGACTGGCCGGAGGTGCAGGTTGAGATTTGGAGCTGTGTTGGGAAGGAGGGCACTGAGGCAGGGATAAGACCTTTCTGGGCAGCCATGCCAGCAAGGGTGAAGGGCCAGAGGGTAGAAGATAACTTGGCCCAGCTGAGGTTTTGCTCCTAGTGGGCCTGCAGGGGGTGGCTGAGGAAAAGTATAGGTGGGGTTGTGTGTGGTGCCTCGAATGGCTTGGAGGGATGGGCGGGCACAGACCCTGTGGTGTGGAAACCCCCACCAGAGCCCAGGCAGCTGGTAAGGAGGCCTCGGAGGCAGGTGGCCACCAGGGCTGGTTCCAGGGTCTTCCTCCCCTACAGAGCTGCTCCTGGTTGTGTTACCTGCCACCTGGGACCTTCCCTCTGGGGGGTGTGGGCTCTGGGGCAGTGGTACACTCTGATGGTTTATGTGTCCTTATGGAAACATAAAAACATATAAACAAGGGCGGCGCCTGTGGCTCAACGAGTAGGGCGCTGGCCCCATATGCTGGAGGTGGCCGGTTCAAACCCGGCTCTGGCCAAAACTGCAAGGAAAACAAACAAACAAACCAACATATAAATGAGCCAGATGTTCCCCCAGGCTCACTGTTCTCTGCACCCCTCATGCCACTGTCTCATAGGAGGGCATCCAGGGGTGGTGCTTACTGAACACCTGGATGACATTGGACCATGGTGACAAGACTGTGTTCATCTGCCCAGGTTGTGCCCAGCACCCGGGGATGCCAACTCTGAGAGCCCATAGCATTTCCGTGGCTCGTCGCAGCCCTGCCTGGGGTCTGGTGTTGGCCCTTTCTGTCCTTGGCATCTAGCTGGCCATGTGTAGGGAAGGGAGGCCTGAGCTGGCTCAGCCTCTGAAGTGTAGGAATAGGGGTATGAGTGTCTCTGCCAGAAGGTCAGTGGGGTGTGGTTCAGGGGAGTCAGCCTAGTCCCCACGGGGAATGCAGAAAATGTGGCTAGACCTGGCGAGACAGCTGCCTTGGGCTCACAAGCAGGTCCTTGAGATGCTTCTGGGGCGGCCCAAGGCTCTGGAGACCACTCAGTCCTGCTGGGAACATTCCACCAGAGCCAACGGGTGCCTTTTGCCAAGGAGGTCAGAGGCAGGCACCAGGGAGGACCCTGGGGGTGGTAGCCGGGTGGTGGCTCTGCCTGCTTATGGGTCTCTTGCTCCATGCACTGATGTCCACCTGGCTGGACAGTGCACAGGGTGCAGGGAGGCCCTCAGCTCACTGTAGTCAGGAGTGTGGGAAACAGTGGTTTCTTATACCAGGTCTCACAGGTAGCTGGGGCTGCTTTGAGTGTTGGTGTCTTGCCAGGTATTTTAACTCAGTTTGATTCTGGTGCTGATCTCAGACATAGGACACACCTGTCCTGGTCACCCAGTGGCCACCATGTGCAAACTCACTGTGTGATTTTGGTGCCTGCGTGGGCACTTGTGTTTATAGATTTTTATTGGCCTCAAGCGACACCACCCTGCACTGTGGGTCATTGAGAAGAGCCAGATGGGCAGGTGTAAGCAGCAGTGTACACAGCCACACAGCAGCCGGACAGACCAGAGATGTGCAGGAATGAGGCAGCCCTGTAGGATACAGGGCAGAGGCTCCCAGGGCATTGCCCTGGCTTCCGGAACATTCCACTCATATTGTCGGTCAGAGTTTGTTTTTTTAGGTGGTTTTTTTTTTAATCGTAAAGCATACTTAACATAAAATTTACTGTTTTAACCACTTCGAAGTGAATGGGTCAGCGGCGCTCATGCCATTGTGCAGCCTCCACCTCTCCCTAGTTCCAAATACACTAACAGAAGGAGCCCAGACCCCACCTGCACTTGCTCCCTGCTCCGCCCTCCTGGTCCCTGGTGACCAGGACTCTACTTTCTATCTCCGTGGACCTGCCCACTCTGGACATTCCACGTGAGTAGAATTGCCCACCATGTGTCCAGCTTCCTTCACTCGGTGTGATCTTGTCAAGGCCATCCGTGTGGCAGCATGTATCAGCATCTCAGTTCTCTTTTTCTAATTTTTTAAAATTGTGGTAAAATGGGGCAGCGCCTGTGGCTCAAAGGAGTAGGGCACCGGCCCCATATGCTGGAGGTGGTGGGTTCAAACCCAGCCCCGGCCAAAAAACTGCAAAAAAAATTCTGGTAAAATGCACATAACATAAAACTTACCACCTTAATCATTTTTTATTTTTTTGAGACAGAGTCTTGCCAGACTACAGTGCCCTGGCACCATAGCTCACAGCAATCTCAAACTCTTGGCTTCAGCAATCCTCCTACCTCAGCCTCCCGAGCAGCTAGGAGTATACAACACCCCGCTAATTTTTCTGTTTTTAGTAGAGACAGGGTCTCACTCTTGTTCAGGTTGGTCTTGACCTCCTGAGCTCAAGGGATCCTCCCACCTCAGCCTCCCAGAGTGCTGGGATTAGAGGCCTGAGCCACTGTGCCCAGCCCCTTAACTATTTTTTTTTTTTTTGACAGTTTCATTTGGTCACTCCTGGTAAAGTGCTGTGGCGTCAGCTTATGGCAACCTCAAATTCTTGGGCTCAAGCAATTCTCTTGCCTCAGCCTCCCAAATAGCTGGGGACTACACCCCACTAATGTGGCAACTGCCACAATGCCTGGCTATTTTTAGAGATGGGGGTCTTGCTCTGGCTCAGGCTGGTCTCGAACCTGTAAACTCAGGCAATCCACCTATCTCGGGCTCCCAAGTGCTAGGTTTACAGGCGTGAGTTACCATGCCCGGCCCTTAACCATTTTTAAATGTACAGTTCAGTGATGTGCAGTATCCACATTGCTGCCATCTGTTCCCCAGACTGTAACTCTGTCCCTACTAACAACTAGTGCCCCAGGCCCCAGCACCCCCATTTGCTTTCTCTGTGGATATTACGATTCCAGGGAAGCTCCTACGGGTAGAATCTTTGCAGTGTTTGTCCTCGAGGGACTGGCTTATCCACTGAGTATGTCTTCAAGGTCCATGCACATTGTGGCAAGTGTCAGAGTTCCCCTCCTTCTTAAGGCCGAATAGTCCATCATGTGGAGACCCCATTTTGTTCAGTCATCTGTCCGTGGACATTGGGTTGCTTCCACTTTTTGGCCCTTGTGACAAGGCCACTGTGAACAAACATGGTGTCCGAATGCTGTCTTGAGATGCTGCTTTCAACTCTTTTGGGTATAGACCCAGAAGTGGGATTGCTGGATCATTGGAAGTTCTGTTTTTAAAGTACTGAGGAATAGTTTTCCATACTGTATGCAACATTTGACATTCTCACAACCAGCATATAAGTGTTCCAGTTTCTCCACATCCTCACTAATATTCATTATTTTCTGTTTTGTTTTTTTTTTTAAATAGCCATCCTAATGAGTATGATTTTTGTGATTTTGATTGGTGCTTCCCTGTGATGAGCATCTCTGCATGCTTATCGGCCCAGTGTATGTCGTCTTTGGAGAAACGTCTGTTCAAGTCCTTTGTCCACTGAGGTATTGGGTTGGTGGTGAGTGTTAGGAATTCTTTATTGTGGGTATATTCATTCCTTATAAGATATGTGATTTGTAAATCTTTCTCCCATTCTGTGGATTGCTTTTTTGGTTTTTTGTTGTAGTGTTGTAGTGTTCTTGTTTTTGTTTTTTAGAGTAGCTGGGACTACAGGTTCCCACCACCATGCTCGGCTGATTTTTCTGTTTTTTGTAGAGACATGGTTTTGCTCTCACTCAGTCTGGTCTCAAATGATCCTCCTTCCTCGGCCTTCTAGAGTGCTGGGATTGCAGGCGTGAGCCACCATGCCTAGCCTAGTTTGCTCTTCTTTTTCTAATTCCTTGAGTTGTCAATTTGAGATCTTTCTTATTTGTTACTGTAAATGTTTATTGCTATGAATTTTCTCTTTGCACTGAGATGTGGTTGGATGTTTGGCCACCAAGTCTCTTGTTGAAATTCCATCCCCAGTGCTGAGGGTGGGGCTGCTGGGAGGTGTTGGGTCATGGGGGCAGGTCACTCGCAGCTGGTGTGGTAGCCTTCCTGTGATGACGAGAGAGTCTCATCTCATTAGTTCAGGGGAGCTGCTGCTGAAAAGAGCCTGGCTGCCCTGCCTTCCTCCCCTGAGCCCTTTCGCCGTGGGACATGGGACACACCTGCTCCGCCTTTGCCTTCTGCCCCCACTGGAGGCTCTCTGAGGCTCCCCGAGGCAGGTGCAGGCACCATGCCACAGTGGTGGTGACCTGTCCAGATCAGCCAGTGCCTAGTAGGATGTGGCATCCGTAGTGACAGAGGGGCCAGAGTGTAACTGTCAAGTGGGCTCCACCAGCACTGCAGTGAACCCACTCTGGGACTTGGACAGGTGGAGTAGGCTCCTGCCTCAGTTTCCCCTCAATGAAAGGATTAATGGAGCTCAGGGGGCTCCTGGAGTATACTAAGTGCTCAGCAAGGCCAGCTTGATGCAGTCCTGCCCAGGTTGCTCAAGGAGGGAGGATAGTGCCCCTGCCACGTGCATTCCAGCCCACCCTTGGCTGGCCAGCTGGAGCAAGCCGTCTGCGGTGCAGGTGGGTGGGTGGGTTACCACGGAATCCTTCCGGACCAGCTTAATGCCTGTGGCTCCCTGGTATTTATAGGTTTGTCTATTGTTTAATATGAAATCCAATTTCGTTCAGCTTTGTCTCAAATTATTTACAACAAACTGGAAAAGCTAGTTTTCTGCCTTAAATAGGCTTCATTAGCAATCTGCCAGTTGGGTCTCAATTTTCTAGAGTTCTGCAAAGCTGTGTATTTTGGGATGGGTTGGAAGGGAGACGTTGGCCGAAGGACAGGGGTCGTGACGTGAAGCTGATCGTATGTGTGAATCTTTACACTGGACACAGTATAAATGTGCATTTCCTCTTGAAGCCCCATGGGGACGGTGACTCAGTTACTCTGTGATTTGTCTGTGTTTGTTGGGGGTCTGCAAATTGTTTCTGTAAAGGGCTTTGTGAACTGAATCTCTTGTCACTGCTACCATTGTGGTGCTAAAGCACAGATGATGCCCATGTTCCAGTAAAACGTGAAGGATGCAGAAATATGTATTTCACAGATTTATCACGCGTCTCAAAATATTATTATTGTTTTTATTTTATTCAGCCAATTAAAAATGTACAGGCCATTCCTTGCTTGCTGGCCTAGAGCACAGGCACTACGGTCTGCCAGCCTCGTTCTCAGGGGGACTTGGGCCTTCTGCTTGGTGCAGCCTCTATGGCTCACGTCTATGCTTCACGTCTTGTGAGACGCCCTGCATGCAGCTGGTCAGCCCTTCAGGAACTGGGGTCTGAACCCTGTGAATGCACATAAACATAGATCTATGGTTCATGTGGGTTTCATTAGTATTCTGGTGTGGTGAGGTCAGCAGGTCAGACCTGTCCACTGCCAAGAAGAGAGCTTGTGGTCAGGTCCCATGTGAGGGGCAGGACGAGCCACACAGGGCAGGCAGGGAAGCACCGGGCCTGGGAACTTGGGCAGAGCCATTCTCATGGTTTCCATGGGGGAGGCTGGGGGAGGCAGGCTGCAGGGCTGTCCCTGGTGACCCTGGGGGACCCAGAGGGGATGTTGGCCTGGAGCGTGATCACCATATACAGGAGGTGTCCTGAACTTGTTTCTAGTCCGTCATGGCTTTCAGGTTCTCAGAAAGGTCCCTCAAAGGGTGAGTCCTTTGCTGCCTCTGAGAGTCACTTGGCCCCGAGGGGTGCTGGCCTAGCCACAGGGCCCTGGAAGGCACAGTATCAGGACACAGAAAACGAGAACATAATAGTTGACACACTGATGCCCCCTTGTACCTGGTCAGAGCCAGCTGTCTGAGCAGGACGCTCACCTTCCCCAGCACCCCTTACCCCCAACATCCTGCTGCACAGTCTGTTGGCGATGTGGGCCACAGAGGTCCCTTGTCATGCCTGTGCTGGCTCCCGAGCGAAGCCTGGCCTCGCAGGGTCAGTGCAGGTGCCAGGAGAGTTCTAGGCTGGCCCTGTTCTTGTGACTGAAGGAAAGTGCCACTGGCCAGTGCTACCAAAGTCCCTGGATCGTCAGGGTGACAGTGGCTCTCAGTCTGCCTGGAAGACTAGGTTGACTATAGTGTCAGGGCACAGCATGCGTGGCCCTGCACCGGGTGGTGAGGGTGTCCCGCACAAGGCCGGGGGCTGTGCCGTTCCAGGCCAGTCATGCGACGCTTAGCCTTCCCTGTTTCTGCCCACCTAGGCCCACAATCCACTGGCACGTAGGACACAAAGGTGCCTGACCTAGGGCTTGGCCCATCCTCGGCCAGCCCAGGGCATCTCCTCTCATCCCTTCCTTGCCAGTAGCCCTGAGTTTTTGTGTTGAGCCCATTTACAGCAGGTCAGAGGTCACTGGCCGCTGCCGAGTCCCCTCCAGGGGGTCTGATCTGGAGGACTCCAGTCAGCTGGGCTCCGTGACGCTTCTGAACCTGAGCCTGCTCTGGGTTTGGCCGCTGCCCTACCCGGCCCTCCGCTGGCCCGTTTCAATGCAGAGAAGCTTGTTGTCATGTGACGTCAGCTCCTTGACATCCATGCCGCGTTTTAGTTTGTGCCTCAGCTGCCGGCTACAGCTTCCCAGGGGAGCCGGGTACCACCCGGGCCTGGAGACATGAGGAGGCAGGGATGTGAGGGGCGGGGGACGGCTCGGCCAGCCTTCCCTTAAATATCTGCTCCTGGCGCTTGAGCCCACCCTGCCTATTGTGGCGGTCCGGAGGCGAGCAGACACAGCGTCGGCTCCTGAACGGGAAGGAAAATGCCTCCTCACATGCCCGCCGCCCAGAGAGCATAAAGACTCCCGTGCTCAGGAGCCCGAGAAGAAAGCCCGTGAGTAATGTGTATCTCTCGGTGGGTTTCTGCAGGCTGTGTGCTTGCGGCAGCATCTGTGTAGCCTGCGTGCTGCACAGATGTTCTAGACGCTGGCACGGCCGGTGCCGCTGGCCGGGCAGGGACGCGGCCAGAACAGCCCTGGGTGATGTCAGGGGAAGCACCGTGAAAGGCTGTTGTTTTGTGGGGCGGCGGATTTTTAGGGAAATACGCTGTAGAGAGACATGCCGGGAGAGCTTTGCGGCTGAGGTGGGGGCTTGAAGGAAGGAAATGCACGCCCCGGACACAGATGGTATGTGACCGCGGGCTGGAGGGTGCCTGGCCCTGGCAGCCGCAGGGCCGGTGGGGCTCATCCCCCATTTTCAGCTCTCTGGCCCTGGGAGTCCCTGATGCTTGGGGCTGTGCTGCAGCTGATGCTGTCTGGCCGTGTCTGTGTTGTGGCAAGGACGACCGGCGTGTTGCTGTTTTCTCTTCACTCTGCATTGCTGCAAGTGGACAGGTCACCAAGACCACAGGGGCAGATCCCAGATCCCAGTGGCTAGGGCTGGTGGCTGTAACAGCAGCACCTGCTCCTGTAAACAAGCCTCCCCGGCCGTGCAGTGTCGGTGGCGAGCCTGCCTCCTGCCTGTGAGCACTGTTCTGTGCTGATGACAGCGTCATGTCAGAGTGGGTGGCCGGGCTCACTCCATCAGGTCCTTGATGTTGGGGGGGCAAGCCGCTGGCATCTGGTTTTCTACTGTAAAATGGTATATTCAGATGGGTCTGGGGACTGCACGCTCTCTGGCAGGGATGCCAGAATGTGGGTGCTTTTCTGACGTCCATTTTGCAAGGTGGTTTTGTAAAAAAACAACCACCAGCAGCAGCCTCCCCTGCCAAGCTGGTGGGGAGCTGTGGGCCTAGGAGGCCCAGCTACGGGAGGCAGCTCTCCCCTACTTGGATGGCGCTGGATGCTGGGGAGGCCACTTGGGCAGAGTGCCCCTCCCCCAGGCACAGAGGGACCTTTGCAAACACCGGCACCCTGGGCAGCCAGCTCAGTCACCAGGGACACTGTGCTGATCTTTGAATGATAAAATTGATGTGTCGGTGGGCCGCGCAGGAAAGAGAAGGGGCTAGGCGTGCTCTCACGTGTGCTGCCAGCAGGGGAAACGAGCTGTGTCATAGTTTCTTGAGGGTGTCAGGGCATCCTGGCCTCTTTCCTCTCTTGTGAGCACACACGACTGTGTGTGGCCGATGTCAGCCCCCCGGATCTCACTTGCTGTGGGGCTGCAGTGCCAGGCCCAGACGCTGGAGGCAGTGGTCCAGGAGGTCCTCACGGGAGCGGGCTAGTCAGAGCCACGACTAGGGCACAGGTTGGAGACGCAAAGGGTCGCCCTCCCCCAAAACCTATTTTCAGTTGATGCTGCCAGGACCTGCTGTGGCTGGTGTCACCCGTGTCTGTGTCTGGGCCAAATCCATGTAGAGTTGCCACTCCTGTCTCAGCTGCCAGGGGAGCTCCTCCTGCTGTCTTCATAGAGTTCGGAGCCGCAGACAGTTATGTAAGGACTCGTGTGTGCCTTTGCCCACCTGCAGAGCACTCTGAGTGTCTCACAGGCTGCCCGCTAACCCATCGAGTCACACGGTCAGCAGCCTCCGCAAAGCACCTGAGAGCCTGGCCCATCCAAGGCAGGTGTGCCCCCAGGACGCCCCCTCCGGTTGGGGTGTGGTGGGGCCCCTCAGGGTGTCTGTGGTCTCTACCCAGCATTGTCTGAAGCCCCCACTCAGCCTGTTCTTGTTGAAGTCTGTGCTGGGCAAGCACTGTGTCTACCTGCCAGGCGTCTCTGTTCCCTGTAGACCCCAAGACATGGGGCAGACTTTGCTGACTTAGAGTTGCTGAGGACACTGTCGCAGGGCAAGGGCCATCAAGGGGAGAGATCTGGGAAGGCCGGGTCACATCGGAGGAACAAAGAACAGTCCTTTTCTGTGCCTGCCCCTTTGCGTTTGAGTTCAGGGTCTGGGGTCCTTGGGGTCAGGTGGGTCTGGCCTTATTGCGCTCTGTTCATGCTCTTTTGTTCTCTCTGCCACCTCAGGCCACAGAAAATTGATCAAGCTGCACCCCACCTTCTGCGTGAACAGGCAACACCCCTTAACTTCATTCTCAAAAACAATCTGAGATGCTAGAGGCGCTGCTGGTTCAGGTGGCTTATTTTGGCAGAGTGTGTGGGACCCGAGATCACTGCTTCTGCCAACTGTCCTCTCACAGGCTGGCCGGGCGGGCTGAGGGGAGCAGGCTCTCCATGGATGTTTGTCGCTTTAGATTTTTCCGTTTGGGACATGACTTGTTCCCCTCTTTCTCCGGGACATATCATTTCACCTCCTCCTTCCTTTTCTGCCTTCCCATTAGGGTTATATCACTATTTATTATTGACTCATTGAGTATTTACATTATCTGGGATTATGTAATATTCATGAGCCACTGGGATTGCATTCTAACTTCTAGTCAGATGCCGTTTTGATTTTTGTGTATGTATTTTTCTCCTGAAAGTTTTTTCTCTTCCCTTTAAAATAAGCCACCTGAACTCAGCAGTGCCTCTAGCATCTCAGATTGTTTTTGAGAATGAAGTTATGGGGTGATTGTCTGTTCACGCAGAAAGTGGTGCAACAAAGCCCCCCACGTGTGTCTGGGCATGATGGGCTGTTCCTAGGATCATCCTGAACACGTGGAGGGGGGCACTGTGTTTTGACTGGCTGCATTTCCCTCCGTGTCTTGGAGGCTCCCAGGCAGAACCCTTGGATTCCACCTATCTCGCCACCACCACAGGCAGGTCTGTCACCCCCCAAGCGAGGCTCATAATCAGGAGAGGAAAGAAACTAGCAAGTCCTTCCCAGCAGTTACTTCAAACGTGTGACCACCATCTGGCAGATGTGGAGGCTGCTTCACCTCATTGGAGTCATCGTTAATTTTTTGGGCTCATGAGAGATTTTGCACCTGAGGCTGGTGGGAGGGAGGAATGATGACTTTGTGTTTTATTGTTTTAATTTGGTGGTATGAGTCTCTCTGGTCTTTTTGAAATTTGCTTTTGAAATGTTTCTTCTGTGGGAAGTTTAAAAAGATTCCATGTGCGTTGAGACGCAGCTGCCCCCACGTCAAGCACGGTGGCTTCCTCTGTTCAGCCTCAGTGGAGTGGGGTTGCTGGAAGAACCAAACGAGGTCACACCCAGCACTGGAAAGCCTGGCCTGAGGACCTGGTGGTGTTGCCATTGCTAAAAGCTTGTGTGTAATGTTTGCGTTGTGTGTTATTTTCATATTTAAAATTATATCTTGAGTTTTACATGTTTTCCATTTCAACGTGTTGGGTGGTCCTGGGTGACTTAACGAGAGCAGTGTTGCTGCCCCTGCTTCCCGCCCCTTGAAGGAGCTCACATTTTACTCTTGGCATTTGTTTCCAAATTTCTTTCTTTCCTTTTTTTTTAAGAGGAGGTCTCAGCTCCCACTTGATTGGCTGAACTTGATCTCCTGGGCTTGAGCAGTCCTCCCACCTCACCTCTCAAGTAGTTTGGACTACAGGTGTGCACCACTGCACCATGCTTCTGTTTCCAAATTTCTACATTTATGCTGCTATCTCTAGACTTTTCTATTTGGGGTGTGACTTGTTTCCCTCTTTCTCTGGGGCATGTCAGTTCACCTCTTCCTTCTTTTCTGTGCCCCCCATTAGGGTTTTATCACCATTTATTATTTAATCATTGAATATTTACATTATCATGGATCATGTAACTATTCATGAGCATTTCCTTTTTCGCACAACTTGTGGTTTTTCTTGGAGTTATACTTGTCTTGATTTTCTTTCTCAGCATTGCCTAAAAGTCCTATCTCCAGTTTACCCCTGGTCCTCTCAACAAAAGAGCAGTGCAGCCCACAGCCCACTACTGCCTCCTTGGAGTACCCGGGACTCCCTGCACAGCCTTATCCTGGGAACGCTTCTCTCCGCCCACTTCTCGCCTGCTCTCTTGATCCCTGGTCCCCTTCTTTCTCTGTCCTGGCTTAATATCCAGTTAAGACACCCTCTGGAGATTTTCTGAGGACGGGGGCATGGGAGGCAAAGTTCAGCGGATCTGGCTTGAAAATGCTTTTCTTCTACCCATACAGGCAATGGTAGTTTAGCTAGGTATAGAATTCCACATTGGAAATTATTTTCCCTTCTCATTTTGAAGGAATTACTCCCTCCTGCCGCCTTCTAGCTCCTGCTCAGAAGATGTTTTGACTTGTGTGTGCGTAGCTTTTCTTCCTGTTTCTGTTCCTATCCTTTAGTTTCCAAGAATGCTTTTTTGTTCTCTGAAGACCCCTTTTTAAACTAGGATGTCCAACTCTTGCTTGAGAGCTGAATATCACTCTGTTTCTTTGAGGATGCTGTTATGGCCAACAGACACCATACATAAAGTGATGGCACAGCTGTTCTCGAGTGCTTTCTTGGGTTTACGCCTCCACATTGTGAACTACTAGATCCTTGTAGGGCCCTTTGAGGTAAGCACCCCTGTTTTCTTCATTCTGTGGAGTGAATGGCACTCGCCCCCAGAGAGGTCCAGACATTTCCCTACATCGCACAGCTTGTGCGTGGTGGAGCTAGGACTCACGCCCTGCTGTTGGCTGAGGAACCCCAGGTCCTGAGTCATATGTCCTCGGTCACAGCACTGACCCCTACATGTCTCAGACCCCTGGATTATGGGCGTGATGGTGACAGGCTCCCCCAGTTGTCACGTGACTAAGCGAGGGCTGAGGCTAGCACAGATCAGTCAGGTGATGAGTCGTGTGTGATGTAATGCCGCATGAGGTGATGCCGCAGCACTGGGGATGGGGTATCTTTTTCCTTTGATGTTTTCATGGGTCCTTTGCCTGGTTCTGTCTCCACCAAGGCTCTTTCCTTCTGTTTCTCTTGACTTTAGAGGCTATTGTCTGCCCCAGTCTAGCCAGTATTGTGATCCCAGCCTGGGGAGCCTTGTGCCCCCAGGGGAGAGTGCTGCCCACAGCGGGCAGCACATCTCCCCCATCAGCAGGAAGACTGGCCTGTCTGAGCCCTCATGGTCCGCTGGCAGTTTCGGACAAGAGCAGGTGTGGAGATTGTCCGGGCTGTACCATGGCAGGCCCCTCTCCTGCATCCCTGGGTTCCATGGGGCCGTCGGCACTAGGCTCCGGCACATCACCGCCGGTGTCTGTTTCTTTGTGCTTGTCGGGGATTTATTGGTGTTTTTCTTTCTTTGGGAATGTAGATAAATACTTGTGTTCCTGCTGTTGTGTTCACCTGGAAACCACCTAGATTACACTTTTCCTGAGGCTAAATAGCATAGCAGAAAAGGCTTTGTGGGTGGACTGTGTGGGTGGACGTGGCTGGCGACTGCCAACCAGATGCCCTGTAGGCCCTAGCCAGCAGGGCCAGGGGACATGTGGGTGAGTAGGTAACATGACCCACAGTACTAGGCCTCTTCCATTGTCTTTTCTAGACTTCAGCTTCACATGGCCTGGGGGAAGTTTTCAAATGTTTTGGCCACAGTAGAGGTTGGTTCTCATGCCATTCTTCTGTGGCGTTTGAGAAAACTACCTTTTAGGTCGGGCATGGTGGCCCATGCCTGTAATCCTAGCACTCTGGGAGGCCACCTGAGCTCACAGGTTGGACACCAGCCTCAGCCAGAGCAAGACCCTGTCTCTAAAAATACCTGGGCACGTGGTAGATGCTGGTAGTCCCAACTACTTGGGAGGCTGAGGCAAGAGGATCGCTTGAGGCGTTTGAGGTTGCTGTGAGCTGTGACACCACGGCACTCTACCAAGGGCAACAAAGAGAGACTGTATCTCAAACAAAATAAAACTACTTTTTATAACAGTTTTATATTTACAGAAAAGGCGAGATAACAGCACAGAGCACAATAGTTTCTACTTCATTAGTATCTTTTACTCCTGCGATACCCAACTACAGTTATTGAACTGATACGGGTACATTTCTAGCTAAAGTCCTCACTTTATTCCGACTTCCTTAGTTTACCCCTAAGGCCCTCTTACTGTCCCAGAGTCCCATCCAGGGTCTCACATCATATTTAATGCTCAGGTCTCACGAAGCACCTCTGGGCTGTGACAGTTTCCCAGACTCCCTGTTTTCAGTGACCCTGATTGTAAGGACATCCTGCAGCTGGGGTTTGTCTTGTGTTTTCCTTGTGCTTAGACTGTGGTTATGGGTTTTAGGGAGGAAGACCACAGGGGTAAATGCCCTTCTCTACTGGAGAGGGTGTCAGGAGGCCATGGAGTCCTGGGTCCTCCTGGTTCATTGCCTGAGTGTCCACACTTATGTCTGTCACAGAGGCTCAGGAATGACATGTGTCCTGATTGACCATGGCCCCGTCCCCTTTCAGAGTAGCACTTAGGAGTCCCCACAGTAGTGAGCATGTAGACAGGATGGACCCCCGCCAGTCAAATAATGAGCAACTTTAGGGGCATCTGATGAAGTGACAGGTGTCACACCTCAGGGAGTTCCCTTCTGCTGCTCTCCTTGTGCCTTAGCAGGTTGGAGTGCACAGTTAACGATTGAGGCTGCTGTGTTGAGATCCGTCTCAAATACCTTGGTCTCAATTCTCAAAAGTTGTGTACTTAGCTTTTCATGTGTCTCTGACCTAAAGCATTTGGGTATCTGGGGGCCCTTTGGAAGTGCAGAGATTTCAAAGGGGAGAAGCTTTGATGGGGAAGCTTTTGAGAGGAGGCTGCTCCCGTGAGATGCAGACTGGGGACGCCCCTGCCCTTCTCTTCCCACAGCTCTACTTCCTTCCTCACTGCTCTGATTCCAGCTCTGAGCCCAGGCTGATGGCCCAGGGGGGTCTCAGGACCTCCTATACTCATGAATACTATTGAGGTCCTAAAAGAACTTTGGGTATATATATGGGCTTTAGTTACCCATATATTTACTGTATTGGCAGTTAGAATGAGAAATATTTATTTATTCATTTATTTAAAAATTATAAACCCAGGCTCAGCACCTGTAGCTCAGTGGTTAGGGCGCTGGCCACATGCACAGGGGCTGGTGAGTTCAAACCTGGCCAGGGCCTGCTAACCAACGATGAGAACAACAAAAAAGAAAAGAATAGCCGGGTGTTGTAGTGGGTGCCTGTAGGCCCAGCTACTTGGGAGGCTGAGGCAAGAGGATCACTTGAGCCCAATAATTTGAGGTTGCTGTGAGCTATGATGACACCACAGCCCTCTACCCAGAGGGACAGAGTGAGACTCTGTCTCAGAAAAAATTTCATAAACCCATTACATGTTAACATGAATAACAGAATTTTAAAGAAAAATGACTGTTTTCTCAAACAAATTAGCAAGAGGATGGCGACATTCCGTATGTGGCTTAGCCAAAGACAGTTGGAGTCTCCCGTCTGCTTCTGTGTTCAGTCTATTGCACTGTTTTGGTTGAAGTACATGAGAAAAATCCACCACTTCTGAAAGTGTGGAGTATTTTAATTCCTTCTCAGATAAAGGAGGACATCCTTCTTTGATATTTCTCTAGAACTCGGACAAGTGGTCAAGTCTTAGGTCTGAGGCCACGTCATTGCCTTTGCCTTTCTTTTCTGCTCCGTTAAAAACTCATTGGTCTATTTGCATTTGAATAGGTTGCCCACCTCGGCATTTTTAAAATCGCACATTACTTGTTGGGAATATGTCACTTCACTGAGTTTTGCAGATCTTCCAAAAGCAGTGGAAAATTCACCTCTACCCCGACTAGAGAGTGAACATGAGGAAGGCAAATACTATCTCATTACTTGTGGGAACAGTGTGCACTCCAGGTCCCTGCAAGGGTCTCTGGGACCCTAGACCTCACTGGGCTTATCAGCCAGTTACCACTGTCCCATCAATGGCAGAACAGGTGCATGGCTGCCAGGTCACAGATGGGCCTATGTGTAGTCACCCTTGGGATAGTCACCCAGCTGGGACAGTTGTAGGGGTGAGCGGGATACTGAGGTGTTGTGAGTCCACATCTCCACACTACCCAGGGGCACTCTGTCACCAAGTGGTAGTCAGAGGTGGGGTCAGGCACTGAGAGCAGGGCAGGTTTCACAGGTAGGCTGTTTGCATCCCCCACCCTATGATTCCTCAGTCAAGAGCCAGGAGAGGGAGTTGAGTTGTGTATTCATGGAGAGGAAAGATGGGTGCAGACTTTTCCTATACCCTGACAGCTTCAGGGATATTTGGGACACTACCACCCCCCAGCAGCCCCCTGCCCACTCAGTGCATAGCAAGGGCAGATTAGGACTTTTTCCATTTTTTCCCCTTAGAACGTATCTTTCCGTGTTCATGCTATTGCAGTCCAGCTTCCAGAAGAAGTTAACTTGGATTCACTGGTTTTCTTCTGCATGTTTACGTCATCAGTGTGATGGAAGATCCAATTGGATTTGTGTATTTCTGTTTGCATTCAATTTTAGGGTCTACCTCCCTCCCTCCCTCCCACCCTTCCTTCCAACAGAGTCTCACTCTGTCACCCAGGCTACAGTGCCATGGCATGGGCCTAGCTTACAGCAATCTCTAACTCCTGGGTTCAATCGATCTGCCTACCTCAGCCTCCCAAGCCCCTGGGACTACAGGCTCCTGCCCCAGCATCTGGCTCATTTTTGTTTTATTAGTAGAGACAGAGTCTTGTTCTTACTCAGGCTGGTCTCAAACTCCTGAGCTCAAAGGATCCTCCTGCCTCGGCCTCTCAGAATGCTGAGATTACAGGCGTGGGCCACCATGCCTGGCTTCCATTCTTATTTGTTTGGTTTTATTTTGGGGGTGTGGGGCATCACAGCTTATGGGCTGACCCTGTTAACAGGTGGTAGGGTACCCCGCCACATGGGGAGAACCATCTCAGCACCCTCAGACAATGTCCTAAGATGCCAGGTGGTTTGGGGGCTAATGTGCTCAGAGGGTTTTGAGTGATGCCTGTCTTTTTGCTTTAGTTATTTTGGTCTTGTCCCACCATCCAGCGAGCTTTGATGTTGTAGTACCATGAGGAATATAACAAGGTATCTGTGCAAGGGATGTCATGTCACCGAGAAGATGTATTGTGAAAAGCAGAAATGACTAACTCAGAGGCTGTTTTTCTTCTGAAACAGCCCTTTGTTAAGGGGAAGGGTTTTGCAACCTTTCTGCTCCTATCAACAAAACGACTTAGTAACAAAGAATACTTGATCTGAAACTGGGGAAAGAGCCCCCTTCATCCAGGCCGCTGGAGAACCGGCATCTGAGGTGGCCAGGGGCAGCAGCAGGGCCCTCGGGTGGCTGGGCTGGTGGACGCCTGCACCCCTAGGGGGGACGGGTGAGGGCCAGGCCGCCTGGTGACTGGCACGTGTTGGCAGCCTGGACGTTCGTGTGAAGGCATCCTTTGTTTTGACCATGGCGGAGCCAGTTGTGAATAGCAGCTTTCTCTTTCGGCCGCAGGGGTGGGGGGGTCAGGGTGGGACGCTCCCCCTGTTGGGACCCTGTGCTGCTGCTTCCTGCCAGTGTCACTGTAGAAGGATCACTGGGCAGTGTCCTGTGTGGCCCAGGCACCGCCGCCCTCACCTGGATAGCCACCTCCTACTCCTATCCCAACTCCATCCAGCCCTCCACATCTTTACCCTCTCTCTGATGGCTCGTCCAGTCAGGTTTTCACCCCTATTTCTGTCCCTCTGTCCCCTCCCCATCATGGGCTCCCTTGGTTGGGGCCTGTCAGCTGTGACTTCAGTCACAGGCTTAGGGCTGAAGACGGTGTCAGACATTTGATGAGGGCCCGAGGGAAGAGCGTTGTGACAAGTGACTGTCCTTGTGATTCACAGCCGTCTCACCTGAGAGCCTGGGCTATGGTCAGGGATGAGCCAAGCAGCATCTTCCTGTAGACTCTGTGGCCATGAGGAATGTCACCTCACTATCTGGGTCAGGCTGCGGAGCCGCGAGCCATGAGGGAGCCCAGGGCACACGTGGCTCTTGGAGGCCCCTCCTAGGCTGGGGCACCGTCTCTCGAGGGGTCCAGATGCTGGCAAGGTGATGGCGGCTCCACGAAGGAAAGACTTCCACATTTTATTTTTAAAACAGTATCTCTGGTTGTAAAAGCAATACATATTTGAAAATTTGAAACATACAGTAAAGCATTAGGAAAAAACATTAAAATTACAGAATTTCAGAAATGCAACTACTCTGTCAAAAATACAAACACATTTTTATCTTTTGAAACAATGTGAAATAGGACGGTGCCGGTAACTCAGTGGGTAGGGTGCTGCCCCATATACCGAGGGTGGCAGGTTCAAACCCGGCCCCAGCCAAACTCTAACAACAACAAAAATAGCCGGGTATTGTGGCTGGCACCTGCGGTTCCGGCTACTCGGGAGGTTGAGGCAAGACATTCGCCTAAGCCTAGGAGCTGGAGGTTGCTGTGAGCTGTGACGCCACAGCACTATACCGAGGGCAACAGACTATACTGAGGGTAACAACAACAAAAAAAGCAGCTACATGATACAACGAAACATCCATGTGGGTGTCTTGTCAGCTGGGAGGTAGATGACCCCCCGAACCGCTGAACCCAGAAGTTATTCGAGCGGGCCAGTGCCCAGGGGGTCCCTGGGTGCCCCCACGAGTCACCATCTCCATTCCTTCCCTTCCCTGCCCTGACTGTGTGGTGAAGGACAGACTCCTGTCGTGGTTCTCGTCTGCATGGCCAGTGGCCTTTGCGGCATCTGACCCATCTGACCAGCCTATCGAAAGGGCCTTGGAGTAGCAGACAGGCGAGGCTGGCTCTGCCTTGGCCAGGGCAGAATTTAGCAGATTAGTCTCTGGATGTGTAGCCGGTATGTGGACCCTGGGCCTGTGTTTCGGATTGGCAGGGAGAGGTAGTCCTTGGAAAGCAGACTGGATGGTAAAGAGTTAATTACATAGTTTCCCTCGTTACTTTTTGGGGAGACTGGAGAGTGTTAATGTGTCATGGGGCCAGCTGGGACAGGCAGCCCAAGCCAGGTCTGGGTTTGGGGCTCTAATAGGGGGGACATGGAGGCCACCCTGTGGGGACAGTGGCCCTTCACCCTGGCTGCAGGTGCAGGGGTGGTGGAGATCGGTGCAGGGTGAGTGAGGAGGATTGTCCAGCAGACAGAGCGGGGGCAGGGCCACCCTGACCCGACCTGAAAGTTGTGTCCAGTGGTTTGGGAGACCACGGGGATGGGAAGCTGGAAGGCCAATTGGGAAGCCCTGTGGGATGATTGACATCAGTGTGAGGGAGGGTGAGGCAGAGCCTACAGGCTCCTGTGAGACGGGTGGGGCCGTCTTGGTTGCAGGCGAAGGGTGTGGAAGGCAGCTGGGACTACAGTGTGGGGTTGCAACAGCTCAGCAGCTCTTGTTCTGGGAGAGGACCCAGGGTTTCACGGGCTTTTGGTCTGTTCAGCCTGCCTGCGAGTAGGCAGGCTGGGGAGCCCCGGCACCCGCTCCATCTCCCCAGCAGCCCATCCGTTCCAGACCTTGGACTGAGTATTGCCTACGTAAACCAGTACTTTAGTGACCCATTAACGCAGTGAACCAGCGCCGTAGTGAACCAGTAGTACAGTGATCAATCAGCACAGTGAACCAGCAGTGCAGTGATCCATCAGCACAGTGAACCAGTACCATAGTGACCCAGCAGCTCAGTGAACCAACAGTGCAGTGACCCAGCTGCGCAGTGAACCAGCACCATAGTGAACCAGCAGTGCAGTGAATCAGCACCGTAGTGAACCAGCAGAGCAGTAAACTAGCACCGTAGTGAACCAGCAGTGCGGTGAACCAGCACCACAGTGAAACAGCTGCGCAGTGAACCAGCAGTGTGGTGAACCAGCACCATAGTGAACCAGCAGTGCGGGAACCAGCACCACAGTGAACCAGCAGCGCAGTAAACTAGAACCGTAGTGAACCAGCAGTGCAGTGAACCAGCACCACAGTGAACCAGCAGTGCGGTGAACCAGCAGCGCAGTAAACTAGCACCGTAGTGAACCAGCGGCACAGTAAACTAGCACCGTAGTGAACCAGCGGCGCGGTAAACTAGCACCATAGTGAACCAGGGGCGCAGTAAACTAGCACCATAGTGAACCAGCAGTGCAGTGAAGGATCCACCTGTCGCAGCCTGTGGGCATTCCCCACCACCACCCCGCATGGCCTGTGATGACTGTGCCAGACAGGGGGTTGGGATGGCCCCACAGCACGGGGCTCGGGGTGAGTGCATCCTTGTTCTGTGCATCTGGATTCCACGACCTGGCTTGGCTGTGCTTTATTTCTGGTGTAAGATTCAAGTTTAGTGGCTCCATTGCCAGTTAACATGCAATAGCAGGGCTTAGTTCTGTTCCAGATTCATCCTTTCTCTTTAGCAGTGTTCTTACCAAAGCATACTTGTTCTCAGCTAGAGCGATGCTGGTTTTTAGCATTCTGACAGAATCCAGCAAGAGGCGAGCCCAGGTCTCAGGGCTGTGTTTCGTAAGGAATGTTGGAGTGAGGATGAGTGTGAGGATGCTGAGAGGCTGCACTGCTGGGAGGCGGGTGGCCCCCTCCTCGCCCCATCAGGGCTGTGTCAGTAGGCGCCACCGTAGACGGGTGCCCACTACACAGCAAGGCCATCGGCTGGGAGTCCGGGGTCGGGCACAGGCAGAGCTGGAGTCTGGGACCCGCCCCTGGTTCCCAGATGGTGCCTTCTCACAGTGTCTGGTATGGTGGGAAGGGCCCATAGCTCTCTGGGGTCCCTTTCATAAGGGCACTGACCCTGTTCATAAGGCCCATCAGGAGCTGGGATCCCATGGATCCCGGTTGTGGGTTTGTTTTGTTTTGGCTTTAACATTTGGGTGTTTTATTTTTAGATGGTTTCTCATGCTAGTAATTTAACCTAATCACCTCCCCTAAGCCCCACCTGACACCACCACCTTAGGGGTGAGGATTTCAACATCTGAATTTCCAGGAAACACAAACATTCAGATCATAGTGCTGGTGCTGCCATAATAAAGCACAAAGCCTGAAGTTTATTCTCTTGCAATCTGGAGACCAGAAGCAGGTGGAGACCCTGGTGTGGGCTGGGCAGGCTGGTTCTTGTGGAGCTCACCAGGGAGACCTGCCCTGGTCTCCCCCCCAGCTGGAGGGGGCGTCTTCATCTTCACGTGGTCTCCCTCTTGCCTGTCTGTGTCTGGTTTTTATAAGGACACCAGCCACTTTGGACTAGAGCCCACTTTGGTGACCTCACTTTAACTGAACAAATTGCATCTGCAATGACCTGATATGTAAATGAGGTCACATTCTGAGGTGCCTGTATTTGGGGAGGAGATGAGTGAACTCATGACAGGGTCCTGGGGGCTGGATCTTGGCGAGGGCCCCGCCCAGGGATCCTCACTCTGGGGCAGGCTTATGCTTCCTGCCTCACTATCCCCAGTCGCCCCTCCTGGTTAGTCACAGGCCTAGCCAGTTCCCCTCACAGTTTGATAGGAACAGCATGCAACTGACCAAGGAGGGCTGCTGACCGAGGAGCCCTGGTCTGAGCGCCGCTCACCAGGGCCTATGCCCTGTGTCCTCCCAGGACACTGCTGACCATCAAACTGCCTCCAATCCACCTGTGTGCAACAGCCCTGTCCTCGGCCTCCCACCCTGACAAAGTCACTAGAGTCAGAGGCCTGCCCTTGGATGGCTTTAGAGAAACACCCGAGGCCTGCACTTGGGTCTTCCTACCGCCCGATCCACCTCGCCTATTTCCTCTAGCAGTTTGTTCATCACACCTGCTGTGGCCCAGCCTCAGCCCTCTGAGGCGTCTATGAGGGAAGACTGGCCCAGGACAGCCCTTACCATCTGGGATTCCATGGATCCTGGTTGTGGGTTTTTGTTTTTGTTTTTTTGCTTTTAACATTTGGCTTCTTCATTTTTAGACTTTTTTCCATGCTAGTAGTTTAACCATATGAATTTAACTCTTCTGTACAATTTGCAGAAACTCATTTCTCTTGACATTATGATCTAAACATGCTATTGAACGCACTTTGTAAGAGCACTTTTTAGAGACGGGGCTCACTCTGTTGCCAAGGCTGGAGTACAGTGGTATGATCAAGCTCACTGCATCCCAGAACTCCTGAGCTCATTTGACCCTTCTGCCTCAGCCTCCCAAGTAGCTGGGACTACAGGCCTCTACCGTAATGCCCAGCTAGTTTTTTCATTTTTAGTATAGATGGAGTCCCACTCTTGCTCAGGCTGGTCGAGAACTCCTGACCTTAAGCGATCCTCCCACCTTAGCCTCCCAGAGTGCTGGGATCACAGGCGTGAGCCCAGCCAACCTGGTTGGTTTTTAATGACAGACCAACCACTGTGCACATCGACCTCACTGCTTCTGGTGGAGCCCATTATTGACTGGAGAAAGGCACAGACGTCCAGGGTGGAGGACAGAGGAGCCTCCGTGATGCTGCACATGAGCACTGGGTATGGATGATGGAGCTGTGGGCCATTGTTTTCTTTCTTTCTTTTGGTATTTCCAAATCTCTAGTCGGCACTTGCAGGAGTCACTCTATCCCCAGGAGACAGTGGCTCGGGGTGCTGCATGGCTCCCCCAGACACTCACTGTCTTCAGGATCTGGCCAGTAGCAGCTGCCCAATAAAATCCAGCCCCTGCACCCCTTACTGTGTTTTACCTGTGTGAGGCAAATCCCATGAGAACATAGGTGCCTGGGGTCCCTCCTGGCCCTCCCTGCCTCAGCCCTGGACATAGCCGGGGGAGCTCCACTCAGGAAAAGACGCAACTCAGCACAGGGAGAAGCGAAGGGGGCACCCAGGAGGGAGCCAGGACACCCTCTGGAGAAAGCACAGGCCTCTGCGGTGGCTCCTGCATCCTCGCTGTTGTCATCCATTCTCAGAGCAGGTGCTGGGCCCCCAGAGGCCACAGGGAAAGGAAAACCACCCTCATTTTCTCAGCTTTTAGATTTTGAAAGGTGCTGTGGGGCCAGGTGGACTTGAAGCTTTATGGATTTATTCAGGACATAATTCATTGAGCTTGGAGATGTTGTTCTTGGAAGTAAACAAAACAAGCATAATTTATTCATAGATTTTAGCTCGTCTGTTTTTGTACAAAGGGAGCTTTTAAATTTAATTATTTTTAAGCATTAAAAGATGGTTTATCTGAGGCAGCCAGAGGCCCCATGTGGCCTGTGCCACGGAGGCCCGTTTTCAGAGATCCGGCTATGAGGGCTGAAGGGAGGTGGGCAGGGGCAAGGACAGGTGTGGGCGACTGAGATGGGGGTCGGGGCTGTGTTGTGGGAGTGGGAGGAAGCTGAGGGGGAGACTCTAAATGTGGGTCCCAACTGAGACCTCAGAGGGACAGGTCCAGTGTCGCGGGCATAACAGGGCCCCGGCCCCACCATGATCACCTCCTGCCAAGTCTGCTTCCAGTGTGAGGACCAGGTGTCACTGTGACCCCCAGAAAGCCCCAGCAGTGCCCCATAGCACAGGGCAGGGCCAGCCATGGGAGGGGACCCCTGATCAAAGAGAAGTAGTTAGTGCCAGGCCGAGCCGGCAGAGGCCGAGCCCTTGAAAAGCATCTCCTCCCGAGTGTGAACACCGTGGTCATGTGTGGTGGGCATGTACTGGCTCCTTCCCCAGCTCCCTGTGTCGCCTTTGCCACCCCCACCCACATGGCTCCAATATTGTCCCTGGGACAGGACTGGCTACTGGCGGGGGGGCATTCGGGTGGGGGGTCCATGCCTTTCCACCTGGCCCTGCTCTGCCTCGTCTGCAGCACAGTTCCCAAGGGCCGGCCTGCCTGGTCCCGGCCCCAGCATCTGCTTCCCTTTGGGGAAAGAGGCATTGGTCTTGTTGAAGTGGGCAGTCCAGTGACGAGGAAGATGGTGGTTTGTCATCCGTGTATCCAGTGACGAGGAAGATGGTGGTTTGTCATCCGTGAAGATGGTGGTTTGTCATCCGTGTGTCCAGTGGGGGGGAAGACGGTGGTTTTGTCATCTGTGTGTCCAGTGACGAGGAAGATGGTGGTTTGTGGTCCGAGTGTCTAGTCGTGAGGAAGACGGTGGTTTGTAGTTCATGCAGCTGTGTGTGCCCCTGCAGTGTCCAGCCTCACTGAAGCACCCATGCCCCTGGCTCTGGCGATGCATGCGCACTCCCACCCAGCCCTCCTCTGTTCTCACTTCACTTCTTTTTGTGTGGCAGCATGTTTGTTGCACGTGTGTCACTGCTGTGCCCAGGGCATGGGGCGGTACCTGGCCCTTACACCTGCTGAGCAGACGGGCATGTGGGGCCGGGCTCCTTTAGGAGCAGGCTCTGTCACTGTGCCACCTGCCCTTCTGCCCGGGGAATAGGCACTTGCCCAGAAGCCCCTTGGGTAGTTGGGCGTACGGGGGTCCCTGACCGGTGTGGGCCAGTCCTCCCTGTGTCTGAGAGCAGGTGGGGTGCTGTGTATGCCTGAGGGTCACACTGCAACATGAGAGGTCCCTGAGTTACACAGTGCGAGAGGCTGGCATAGTGTCCAGAGCTGCTGCTGCCCAGAGAGGCCTGACCCCCCAGAAACTAGCACAGTGTTGGTATGGACAGACATGTGAGCCTCACCGTGACCTTGGGGAGTCATCTCCTCTCTGGGTCTCAGCTTCCTCAGATGGCAGATGTGGACACAGAGAACGCAGTGGAATTTCATGAGGGTCTAAAGCATCAGGCATGAAAGAATTCAGCAGCACTCACCTCGGACCGGAGCTTGGGAAGCTTGCCGTGTTGGCCCCTCTGTGGACGTCCTTCTGACGGGGCAGGTACAAGTTCTGGTCGCGCGCAGGCCCCTGGTATGGTGCAACCCACCTGTGGTGACTGATGATTGGAAATGACTCCTAGGGCCTCGCAGGTCCCTGAGCCCCACTCTGAGTTCGTCCCAGGCACTAGTTTCCGGCTGTGCTCAACTCGGGAATTTCTCTGACCCCCACGTTTTCCTCTGGTAGTGGTAGGGTGCTGCTGACGGGAGGACTGGTTGGCTCCTCAGCCAGGCCCACCCTGGCCTCCCTCTGTCCCAAGACCCCAACCTGGGTTACCGTGAGGCACCCTGAGGCTCAGGCCCAGTCCCCTGTGATGCCACCACCACCACCACCCCTGCCCGGAGCAGGCACCCTGGAAGTGGCAGCCCTGCTTATGGGCATCAGCAGCTGTCACTCAAACTTAAGCTGCGTTTTGCAGCCTGTGGGGAAAAAGCAGGGCAGGAAGGTGGACGAGCTAACATGTTCGGTTGTGTGAGTTATCGCAGCAAAGGTGACGGTGCTGTGGCTGCATGCATGTCCGACATCACCCAGTGGCCCCTTTCTGGGACAGACGCCATTGGTGCCAAGTGCCACCCAGGACAGTCACTTGTTCTGGATGCTCCACTGTGAGCTGGGACTCACGCTTTGGACCCTCATCTCCTCTGTAGTGAGAGGAGGCTGGAGGGGCCACCACACTTGCTCTCAGGGCAGCTGGGGGCAGTGGACCAGTCCCTTAAGACACTGTGGACTGGGCTGACCAAACGGGTGTTCCTGCTCAGAGGTTCTCAGTTGTGCCCGATTGCAGATTCACGTCCAGCAGATGGCCACCCAGAAGGCCTGGCTCCTGTTACATTCTAGGTGTGACCGAGGGTTCTGGGGACCACAGCACCTTCTCAGCCTCTCTTAGGGCTTTGGAGGAGTCAGTGGAGCAGACAGGGGTGAGAGGCAGAATGGCTGGACCAGCAGTTGGACCCTTGGGGACACAGAGGCACCATTTACCTGCCCAGGTGGGTCAGTGACCCACTTAGGCCTTCTAACTGCTTCTCGAAACTTAAGAGATGCTTCATTTAAAGACATATTATTTTTAACTAAGAAAAGAAATCTGGGAAAATGTGACATTAAGAGTACCCAATCTGAATGGGGCGTGACCCTGCCTCAGAGTAGAGCAGCCCCCAGACCTGGAGTGTGTCCCAGAACCAATGACCCAGTCGGCCTCCAGCTGCTTGCTGAGCCTTCTGCGAGGCTGAGGGGCTAGCCGTGGCCAGGGGGTCAGTGATGCACCTTCGACGCTAGCAGTCCACTCCTGCATCTGTTTGGGGTCATCCCAGGCTGAAGTTGCCTAGGGGGATCGGAGATTCTGCACCAATTGAGTAGATCCTGGACAGCCCTGAGGCCAGAGGAGATGCCCTGGGCCTGGTGAGGAGCCCTCATTTGGGTGGCCCCCTGCACCCCTCTCCCACCAAACAGCACTGTTTCTACTGCTCTTATTGTGACATCTGTGGGGGTCCCTGCTGGAGACATCCCTGGCACCAGCTAGCTCGTGGAAGGGCAGGGCCGCCCCACCCCCAAGGGACACCAAATCTGGGGATGGACATGAAGCTGCAGAGGGGCTTGTATCTGACTTTCTAGGATTATCCTGGGTGTGATGTCCAGAGGTATTTCCTGCCCACAGCCCGTCATTCATTCATTCATCCATTCATCTGCCCACCCCCAATCCCTGGACACCGGCCAGGCACTTGCTGGGACATGTTCTTGGTCTCCGCGTTAGTGGGCAGACAGGCACAGACAAAGCAGGCTCCTCGCACAGACAGGTAATTTAAAGTTCCAAGTTGTGATTAACATGCGCAGCCGCCATGGAGGAGCTAAGACAGAAGCACGGGGCAGGGCTGGGCGGCGTGGGAGAGTGACCAGGAGGTGAGGCCTGGGGAACTGGGTGGGCCCAGCGTGGTGGGGCAGGGGACACACCATGGCTAAGGGGGACCTGGCACGGATTAATGGGGAGAATTGGACAGAACGGCCAGGGGGGGCCAGTGCTTTGCAGAGTCTGCTGGTCATCAGCTGTGCGTCCTGTGAGCCCCTGAGGATCTAACTCACTGGGCCCGGGGTGTGACCTGCTCCCTGTTCCAGTTATGCTGGATGTCATCAGTGAACGTCGAGCTGAACCAGATCATTCCCAAGGAATGGAAAAACCTTGAAATATGTTTTCAAGTTAATGAAAGTGAGATAAGGACGCCCCTGTGGGAAAAGACGGACCATGGAGGTCCTCACCCTGGCAGCAGCCAGCGCCATCCTCAGTTCTAACACAGGGACTCTTCTCTGAACCAGCTTGCTAAAGCCACGAGTTATTTTTCGTCTTCTAAAAGAACCTCCAATCCCTGTCAGATATCCGACATTCCCAGTGTCTTGCTGACACTTAGCATAATTGCGATTCCTGTAAACACTGGCCTGAGTCGGTGCTGCTGCCCAGGCTGACCCTTTGTCCCCAAACGTGTGCTGTTCTTCCCTGGGTTTAATTGTACTTTGCCGTGGTAGAGGTTGTTTTTCTAAAATTATTTCAAAATGTGCCACATGGAAAAACACCCACGCCAGGTTGACCATCTGCAGTAGCTGAAGATTCCATGGAGGCAGCAACTTCTATGCTGGCTCGTCTTTGTCACTCGCGCGGCGGACAGTCACCAGCTGCCAGTGGGACCTCTGGTCTGTCCCCGCCCTGCGGCCCCGCCCACTGCCCATTCCTCCTGGTCACTTCCCTGATCCTGAGGTCTGGTTTTGTTCCCAGGCCCTGCCTTTGTATCTAAGTGCTGTGGTGTCCTTTCCCCAGACGGCCCAGGAGACAGCTCCCCACGGACAGTGGCGTCTCTGACATGAGAGCTCCAGTTACCTGCAAGTCGAATTTCCTCCGAGAGAGGTGAACACAGAGTGGAGGCCCCTGGGTGGATAGGCCTCCTGCAGCTCAGGAGCTCAGAGAGCTGCCCTGGGTGAGCAAGTGGGCCCCAGGGAGGGGACAGGCCCAGTGGCCAGGGCCTACACGGAAACGTAGTGTCTGCCCTCGCACCTCTTCTTCTGGCCTGCAGGCTGAGTAGTTTGCCTGTCCAGTGTGGGCGTCCAGAGGGACTCCGACTCACACCTGCACCCACTCCCGCCACCATGTTGCATTGAGGGGCCAGGGCCCTCTCAAAGTCCTCACAGGTGGGAGGGCATTCCTGAGGCCAGAGGTCACACCGCTTAGCCTGGTGGGTAGGGGACAGCCTCCCTTGAGGGACCCTCCCCTTCCCCCTTTCAGTGCCGGGCCAGTGGTATTTGGCCCTTCCGCACCTGTTTCCCACACCTGTGACGTGGCCTCTTCACTCATGTGGCCCTGGACTGTGGTGCCCACGGCAGTGGCCGTACCTGGTGGTGGCTCACATGGGGTCATTGAGACTGGCCCAGCCCTGAGCCAGACAGGTGGGATTACAGAGGCTTCCTGCATGGGGGAGACTTTCCAAGAGTTTTGATCTTGCTAGAAATTCCATGAAGTGGAGGGGGCCATTTTGTCATCACTGACACCTTCCTGGGGAACTTGGACGCTGTCTCCTGCACGGTATCGTCCCGCTTCCTGTGGCTGGGGCTCCTGGTCAGTTTGCCGTCCTCATGTCTGATTTGCTGTGTCATTTCTAAAGCAAGCAGGACAGTCAGCTTTGTTAGAGACTTTAAGACAGCTCTGCTTTGTAGAGGGAGTTTGGGGGAACACCCTCCCCCCGCCAGGCTAGCCCCGTGCCCACCTTGCCTGTGCTGAGGGAGACCCCCCCCATCTGATTTAGTTGGGATAGTTGGGGGCTTTCCCCTCAGGGACATTGCGTAAAACCTTTGAAAAGGCTCTTTAGAGTGTCTGGTTACTAAAGCTGTTTTGAGTTTCAAATGTGATTTAAGAAATCAAAAAAAAATGCACCAGTCAAGCCCGTATGTGGCAGGAGGCCTGTGGGTGTCCTCCGTTTCCCTGGGGACCGTGTATCCCCCATGGTTCTCACCGCTGGCCCCTTCCCAGGTCCCTCCCCTTCTTTCCTTTGACTTTGCCATGAGAGTGCAGGGAGGGCTCCTGCAGTCGGGGTGGGCTATGGTTAGCTTACTTGCTCTCTCATTGGCACCTGTGGTTGTTTCATTTCATTCCTTCATCTGTCCAGCTCAGCAGTTGAGACTACGAGCCCAAGCCTGAAGACTTCAGCTGAGTCACCGTCCAGCACAGGGCACAGCCCTTCACGCGCCCTGTGCCTCCACTTCCTATAGGAAAGGGTGGCAGGAGGGGCTGCCTGAGGGCTGGTGGCCCAAGCTGGTGTGAGGCTCCATCACTCTGCCCTTGCCCTGGGCTTCTCAGCCCCCATGGGAGAGGAGTTCACATGTGGGCCTCTCCCTTGGGGGCGTGGGGACACTTTTTTTCCGCTGCGCCCGTCACGCCTGCTGCTTTATAACTGGGAGGTTAAGGATCCCATGGGCTCTGGAAGTGTAGGACTGACCTGGGTCCAGGCATTGCTGCTGTGTGGTGGCCTGACCTCCTGGGTGGCTTGTGAGTGAGGTGATCCACTGAGTCCCCAGTCTGGACCTGCACCTGATTCTCAGCCAGTACGCAGTGGGCACACGGTAGGTGTGTGGTGGACACATGGCAGGCCAGTGCTGGGCTTGCTCAGTAGACGCAGCGAAGAAACAGGGTGGGTGCCAGAAATGTAGCAGGTATACAGCAGGTGCATAGAATAGACAGAGGGGTCTAGCTGTGCAGTGACACATAGCAGGGAGATTGTGGACACCCAAGACCTGTGACAGACACTGCAGACACGTCACAGACGCTCAACTGGATCACGGCTCTTGTGCTGAGTCATGGATATTGCACGGCGAAGGGGGTCCCAGCACTGTCTGTGGGATCCTGGGGCCCTTTCCACAAGGGTTTGGTGTTCTGGAAACACTGTCCAGTTTCCTTCCCCATCTCCTCCTTTCCCATGTCACTTACCTACCAGGGAGGTGGCGGGGACAACTTCTGGGTATGACCCCAAAAGTCAAGGGGGCAGCACAGACAGAGTGAGTGGGTGGCCCCCTGCACCTGGCCTGCCTGGCCCGGACCTCAGCTTCAGTCGTTGCCTGGGCTCATTCTTTGCTCTGCCTAAGGGTTCAGAACATTTATACTTTCCCCCTCAAGGTCTCGTTTGGGCTTTTTGAGGCCTGCTACAAGTTTTTTGTTTTGATTTATTTTGGTCAGTGATAAATGCTTAGAAATATCCTGTGTTTTTACCTCATCTCAGTTTTGTAGAAATTGAGGTTTCCCACCCTCCTAACAAGAGCACTGGTTCTCACCCTTCCTAATGCCATGGCCTTTTAATACAGTTCCTGTGGGTCGCTACCCACAGGTTGAGAACTGCTGCACTAGAGGGTCCAGAGCCAATCATGGAGGCGAATGGTCCAGAAATGGCCCTGCTTGGAGGCTGTGGGCCGCACACGTTGCTGCTCTTATAACCTGGCTTCTCAGGGAGGGGATGGTGCTTCTCTTGGAGGAAGGGGGTTGTGCTGCTGTGGGGACAGGGCTGCCTGTCTCTGTGGGGCGTGTTGCCGGCCCCATCCTGCTCCTCTAGTGAGCTCTGAGCAGTCATCACATCAGCGTGATAAGCAGATGAGGAACATTGTGACAGCTGTCCAGGCCGTCCTCTGGGATGCCTTTCCCAGCGCTAGGCCTGCAGGCTGCCCCCTCTCAGGATAGGGCAGGACATAGAAATGCTTGCAAACTGGCTGCTGTTTGTTGAAGGCAGGTTTATTGAGACCCACTGTGAGATGCAAGTACAGTCCCTGCCCCAAGTTCATGGAGAAAGAAAGAAACATGGGACAGCAGAGTTGGGCGCGGGCCTCGCAGGGGCACTCACCCACTGTGTGCCCTGTGGTCCTCGGTAGGGACACTAGCAGGAGGGAGGGGTTAAAGGGCAATTCCCCCGTTGGCTGTAAAGACACCTGTGGGCCATGTACCGGCCGTCCCATTTTATCTCTGGTCACCCCACAGAGGTGGGATGGACCCTTGCACCCCCAGGTGTTCACATGGGGGACCCTGTACACAAAGGGAGGGGAAGGGTTCCTGCTCACACAGTGAGGCTTCAGGGGAAGGGGCTGGTCCAGGGTGGCCTGAGAGCGGGGAGGGAGGTGCTGAGTTCAGGACCGGAGGGAGCATCTGGCCTTTCTTGTCAGCTGCTCAGATGTGGGCAGGACAGGAAGAGGGGATTGTCAAAAGTGGAGTCAGACTCTTTGTCAGAATTTTTCATGATTGGTGGCCAGATGGACTCTGGGTGCTTGGCCCAGGGGGCAGGGAAGGTGGCGGACTTGGTATGCATGGCCTGAACCTCCAGGCCTCCACGTCTGCTTCTGTGTACTTCTGACCAACTGGCTGAAACTGGGGCTTCCCATGACTCCTTCCTTAGGCTCACTAGAATGGCCCACAAACTCAGGGGACACCTCACTTACTGTTGCCGGCGCATTATATAGAATGTAACTCTGAACAGCCAGAAGGAAGAGATGCCAAGGCAGGTGCGGGGCCATGGCCTGAGGGCACCACCCTCCCTGCACCTGGGTATGCTCCCCGGCTCAGGCTGTCCCCATCACAGGGTTGTACTAAGGCTTTAGGACAGGCATGATGGGGCAGTCTGCTGGCCAAGGGTGACCGGCTCAGTCTCCAGCCCCTTCTTCCCCTGGAGGTTGGGGGTGAGGCTGGAAGCTCCACCCTCCTGGTCAGACCTTGGTCTCTCTGAAGAAGCCCCTCGTGGAGCTGCCCGGGGCCCTGGCCACCAGTCCTGTGAGCATGAGGACCTTATGCCACATTCCAGGCTCCAAGGCCAGAGGGGCTGCGTGCGGGTGCTGGGACTAACGCTCCATCACACCTTCCTCTGACACTTCTCAGACCCCTTCCCAGCATGTGGGGTTGTCAAAGCTCTTGATTTTTGCCAATACAGCAGACTTGATGTGAAATGGTTTCAGGTTGCGGCCTTGACTTGCGTCCCCCTCATGGCTGCAAAGGGTGGCCCTGTCCAGCGCACAGGTTGGAGCTTCCGTCATGAAGGTGCCTGTTCTTTTGCTCAATTTCAGAATTTGGTTGTTTAAAGCAATTTAATTGAGCTATTCATTTGCTGTGTTGACTCATGGGTGCCCTTTACCTATTGTGGAGATTTCTTCCTTATGTTTGACGAATGTCCCTCCTCACGCATGGCTTCCTTCCTCTCCATGGACGATGCCTTTTGTGCCCTGCCCACCTGTGTGAGCCTCTTTCCGGGCTTCTATGTCCCTTTGGTCTCATGTACCCATATCACACTGTTGTCATTTCTTCAGCTTCATAATTACCATTAATAGCTTGTGTTGTAAGTTCTCCAATTTAGTTTTTCTCCAAGATTATCTCGGCTGTTCTTGGCCGGTTAAATTGCCGTATAAATTGACTTGTTAATAAGCCATTTACAATTGACTTATTCATTTCCAAATACCCAGTAAGATTTTTCAAATGGATTGCATTTTAATTTATAGATTAATATGGGGGAATTGGCATCCTCACAATGCCGAGTGTCTTCCCCATGGAGGGCCTTTTAAATTCTTACAGTGACATTTTGAGGCCTTCTGTGTAGTGGTCCCGTCTGCTCTTTGTCAGAAAGGTTCCCTGTATTTTATTTTTTTATATTTCATATAGCATTACTTTTATAATTTGGTTATTTGTTTACAGAAGCATATAAAGAAATGTAACCACTCAGTCTGCGTTGGCCTTTTGTCTACCAGCCTTGTTAAGTACACAGGTTGGTTTGTCCATGGAATCCTCTGGATTCCCTGTGTGCCCTACAATTCCACCAGCAAGTGGCAGTCTGTTGTCCTGTTCTCCTGCCACTGTTTTATCTTTCCAAAGCCGCGTGGAACAGAAGTGGTGACAACCAGCATCCTTTGACACCTGATTTCCAGGGAAAGCTTTCAAAATTTCGCCATTAAGGATGGCCTTTGTGAAATTATGTTTTTTTTTTGTGTGTGTGTGTGTGGGGTTGGGTGTGGGTGTGTGTGTGTGTGTGTGTGACTCTCCACCAGCACAGTAAGGAGGCTCTGTTTTGCTCCCTGTTGAAAATACTTATCAAGAATGGTATCAAGGGCGGGTGCCTGTGGCTCAGTGAGTAGGGCGCCGGCCCCGTATACCGAGGGTGGTGGGTTCAAATCCAGCCCCAGCCAAACTGCAACAAAAAATAGCCGGGCATTGTGGCTGGTGCCTGTGGTCCCAGCTACTCAGGAGGCTGAGGCAAGAGGATCGCTCGAGCCCGCGAGTTTGAGGTTGCTGTGAGCTGTGACACCACGGCACTCTACTGAGGGCAACAAAGTAAGACTTTGTCTCAAAAAAAAAAAAATGGTATTAAATTTTGTCAAAAGCTCTTTCTTTATCTATTGACACGATAGAACTTTTTTCCTTTCTTGTATTAATAGGGCGAATTATACATGTTTATTATGAGTGTTGGCAAATACTGCAGTCTTTTAGGGCACCTTGTTTGGTTATGATACATTATCCTTTTTGGTATTTTGCTAGATTTAGTCTGCTAATATTTTGTTTGGTATTTTTGCTGCTATATTTATGAAAAACATTGGCCTTTTTATTTTCCCCTTTTTGTAATGTCGGAGTTTGCTATTGTATTCTGGGCTTACAAAATTGAGCTTTTGGCTAGGTGTAGTGGCTCACACCTGTAATCCCAATACTCTGGGAGGCTGAGATAGAAGGATCACTTGGGCTCAGGAGTTGGAGATCAGCCTGAGCAAGATTGAGAACCCATCGCTACTATAAAAAAAAAAAGAAAGAAAGAAAATAATTAGCTGGGTGTCATGGCAGGCACGTGAAGTCTGCAGCTACTTGGGAGTGTGAAGCAGGAGGATCTCTTGAACCCAGGAGTCTGAGGTTGCCGTGAGCTTTGATCATCCCACAGCATTCTAGCCTGGGCAACAGAGTTAGACTCTGTCTCAAAAAGGTAAAAAGATCGAGCTTTGTTTTTTGTAACTTGGGAAGATTTTATGTAAGATTTCTAACTTACTCTTTGGAAGAATTCACCAATAAAGCCATATGAGCCTGGAGTTTTCTTTATGGGAATGTTTCAATTATAGGCTCAATTTCTAAAATGGAAATCAACTATTCAAATTTTGTATTTATTTTATCACCATTAGTAAATTGTGTTTTCAAGGTTTTTTAAAAAGTTTGAATTAGTGTTTTTCCACCTTTTTTATCTCATGGCACACTTGAACCTATAGTTAAACTTCCATGGCACACTTAAATTATGTTGATCAAAAAAAAGGAAAAGATGGCTCGGCACCTGTGGCTGGCTCAATGGGCTAAGGCGCCAGCTACATACACCTGAGCTGGTGGGTTCGAATCCAGCCCGGGCC